>PVJS01008770.1:0-52192 GCA_004027185.1 Glis glis
TGAGATTATACCAACATCATTCTCAGTGCTACATGTGGGGGGGAGGTGGGGGTGGGAGGGACACCAAAAGCTGTGTGCATGTATGTTAACACCAAACTGATACTCATTGTGATGTGAGACTACAATGCACCAATAAAAACATAAAAAAAAAGAATGGTTGTTCAATGAGTCCTCAGCAAGTCAGAACCAAAAACGATAATGTGAAGAAAAAGAGCATTGTCCATTCCCTTTCTTAGAGTGACCACGGGGGAAAGAGATAATGAGCCCCCCCACTTAAATTTAGTCTTCTAAGCTTTCCAGTGACAGATAAGGAGTTTCAGAGAAGTTCAGCAATTGGCACATGTGGCTGAGCTTGGTTCTGACCCATGTTGGCCAAAGTGGGACGGACTAGCTTTCCATATCACATGATACTGCCCTATGGGTAGCTCACATGGGACTTCTGACTCCCTGTAGCTTATGAAGTATCAACTTACATGTCGTAGAGAAATATAGGATATAGTGTGCTAAATTATATTCCTCTCAATATCCCTCTGTCCTTCCCGTGTTTCTATTCAATTTTAGAATCTATTTTGCTATATTTTAATTTAATCTAATCTAATTTATTTGTGGGACTGGGGATTGAGCCAGGGGCATTCTACATCTACTCTACACCCCTAGCCCTTTTTATTTTTTTTATTTTGAGACAGTATCTCACTGAGTTGCTAAGAGTCTCGCTATGTTGCTGAGGCTGTCTTCGAACCTGCGATGATCCTCCTATCTCAGCCTCCCAGGTACTGGAATTCCAGGCATGTACCACCATATCTGGATTATTTTGCAATACTTTAAGAAGTAGGTATTCTTAAATTCAATCTCTTGTGCAGGCAGATCTGCTGAACCACATCCCACACGAGCTGGCGAATGCTGCCTAGGATTTCTCATGTGGAGAGCCAATTAAAATCTGATTTTGCACTCCCTCTCTTGAACAGGAATGAGGCCTTTAGAAGGCATATGAAAGCTTTATCTGAACTCCAAAATTTGCCCTCACAGCTAAATTTTCCTCTTCCATTGCAGCCTAAGTTATCCTGACTACTTCACATCTTCATTTACTCTTCCTTTTGATGTCACTTCAAAATGCCTGAAATTTGTGGTAATCAACAGAACCGTTAACAGGCCCGAATACTGAAACAGGAGACAAAGTCTTCATTGTGGTGTTGGGAGCACTTCCCGGAGGGATAGCTTAGGCTTTCAAGTCTTTTAGCAATAACCCCACATTTGTAGAAAACTTGTCTTTCTGGTACTGGGATGACATACTTGTTTCTGGTGGCACCCCCTCCCCTTCCCAGTCCTTTCTGATTAGAAAACAGGAAAGGAATCAAGATAGCCAGTGGTCTAATAATAATAATCATAACCATAACAACTTCTGTTATGCCCAAGTGCTTCCTAGGTGCTAGACTATGTTCTCATCTAAATTCTTGTAATGAACCTATCAAGTAGATTCTATTATTTCTCCCATCTTACAGAATGAGAGGTCCACATCTCGCCAGAGGCAAATGGTGCCTGTGGATATAGGATTTGCAGCCACGCATGTCGGATCCTGGGACCCTAGTTCTTAGCTTCTTCATTATCTCATGGTTCCCAGGTGTCTACATGGACACACTGATCCAGGAAGATTCTGATAAGGACATGGGTACAGAGGTCCTTTCCTGGGTTCAGGAGGCTAGAAGGCACAGGGGAGGGTGAGCTGAGCTGGGTCCACTCCTGGGGGTGGGGTGGGGGGGCTCCTGTTCTCCCTTACCTTCTATGATATGTGACATGTCCTTCTTTAAAGTCAAACTTGTGCAGGAGGGCTTGCCCATCAAACAGGTGGTAAAATGGTTCAGATCCAACTTCAAAGAGTCCTGGCCCACATCGAAGGAGACTGCCGGTGAGCCAGAGGGGGATGCTGCCTGCGATGAAGGAGATACAGAGCATCACTCCTCATCCCTGCCCTCGGCTGGGCTCCTCTCTCCTCTCTTGGAGTGATTACACTATCTGCTGGAATGGGCAGCCCCCACACCGGGTATCACTCTGCAGACAGAGTCTCCTTTCCCCAGGAGACCAGGTGCTGGGAGCTGTGCCAGTGACCCCGAACTCGGATAATGGGTTGGAAGAAGGGTGGGGGGGAGAGGCACCTTGAGGTGAATGGGCTTTTCCACCTAATAGGCTTCTCCAGATACCAATCCATTTGCCTTCTTACCATCTCACTTTTAAAATGAATCTCAAACTTCTTAATGTATTTTGGTGGATTGAAGGGTAAAAGCATGAATTAGGAGCAGGTATCAAGACATTAAAAAAAAAAAGGCGTGTCTAAGCCAGGTGGTGTGGTGCATGCCTGTACTACCAGTACTTGGGAGGCTGAGACAGGAGGATCACAGGTTCGAGGCCAGCCTCAGAACTTGGTAAGACCCTATTTTAAAATAAAAAATAAGACAGTGCTGGGGGTGTAGCTCAGTGGTAGAATGCCCTGGGTTTAATCCCTAGTATCACAAAAAAATAAAAATAAAAAGATGTCTCAATAGAAAAAACATTTAAATAAAATGAAGGGATTACTGGTCTTTTAAAATTCAGAACTCTACCCTTTTGAGGGTATGAACTACTATCTAGTTGAAAGTCAACCTGCTGTAACAGAAAGTTCACAGAGCTGGTGTCAGGACCTGGGCTCTGGCTCAGGATGTGCCACATCCCTCTCTGGGCCTCAGTTTTCTTATCTGCAAAATGAAGTGTACCTACTATTTAGTTCTGAAGGTTGTTCAGCTTTCACAGTGAGGTTTGTGCCCTATTATTCTCAGAAAGTACAGCGTTTGGCAGTATTTGTGCAATCCCTACCAGGATTATTTTTGGTAACAAATGGATTAATTTCTACAGATCAATTTTAGCAGCTTACCCAATGCAGGATAAAAACTTGAAAAGAAGGCTTGATTTAAGTAGTTGCTGAGGCTGGCCTCAAACCTGCAATCCTCCTGTCTCAGCCTCCCAGGTACTGGGAATACAGGTGTGTGCCACCACACCTGACAGCTTAGCTTAACTAGAAGCACAAGGTTAATTATCTGATTATTAGCACCTAGCATCAGAATATAGTTGAGAGAGAATACTTGCCTCATGCCTTCTACTTTACAGAGGAGGAAACTGCGATGAAAGAGACTTCCCAGGCAGTGACCCGTCCTATGACAGCGTGTCACACTAAGCAAGGAGTCGTATGGCTCACGTGGTGTCTTTGGACAAGGATGGTGATGGTAATAATAACTACCATCTATTGTTCACGTTGTGTCCAATTTGGGGTGAATTATTCTATTTACATGATCTCATATAATCTCCCCAACATCTCCATGAATCAATTTTTGGCTTTTGTTAGGTGACAAAATTGAGGTTCAGAAAGTTTAAGTAATTTATGGGATTCACAGATGGTGAAATAATGGGACTGCGACCACACCTACCACACCACACCTGCCTGTCTCCAGAACCAACACTCTTCCAATACAATGGGCATAAAGCCACTACCCTTGATGTAATATTCCTAGATGAGTGTCATCAGGCCCTCGTGTATTCGGAGCCTGGTGGGACAGACATTTGTTTATAAGGCATTTACTATGGGACAGGTAAATGAGCCAGACACCGTTGGTTTGAAAACAACAAAGGTGTAATTCTGGTCCTAAAGGAATTCTAGTTAGGTGGTAATTACCTGCGTCAAGAGAAATGAAGGTAAATGTAAACAAGAGGAAATGGGTTCTTGGCATAAAAAACCTGAATCGACAGATTCCCCTCTCTGTACCCCAGACAGGGAGCCAGTACTGAAAGATGCCAGTGAATGGGAAGCCAGAGAAGAGAAGAGAAATCCCCCCAAGAAGATGGCTTCAAGGCGGGTGAGCCTACCTGTAACATGAGCTGAGAGTGGCGAGGACAGTTCCTCCACAGTTTCGAACAACTTCTTGTAACCACCAGCAGGGTGCTCCACTCTGAAATGGTGGGGTAGTGAGGAAAAAGCCTATATTGATAGTCAAGAAATTTGGGGAGACAGAGGCAGCCCTCCAAGAGAGAAGGCGCCATGGCTCGATGTCCACCCACAACCACCAGTAGCAGGGAGCAGGTAGGGCTTGTGGGGAGAGAGACGTACTTGGGGATGGAGGGGGACCCAGCTCCGTGCTCCTTTCAGGTCAGGGGGATGATCTCTCTCTCTCTCTCTCTCTCTCTCTCTCTCTCTCTCTCTGTCATACTGGGTATTGAACACAGGGGAATTCTACCTTTGAGCTACACCCCCCCCCTTATTTTTTGTTTTGAAAAAAGCACGGTCTCACTAGGTTGCTGAGAGTCTTGCTAAATTTCTGAGGCTGGCAATGAACCTACAATCCTCCTGTGTCAGCCTCCCAAGTGCTAGGATTGCATCACCACGCTCAACATGATCTCTTTTTTAATGTTAGTGGTCACAGTGGCTTTAATCCTGCCCTGTACAGTTTTCCCATGTTTTTGAAGACAAATCGATGAATCCTGCTGCTATCACTTCTCTTCCTGAACTTTAATCCTACACAGGATCCTCCCCAAGAATTACCCGGCCCTACTGACACTTTCAGAAGACCATATCATTGACTTTCTTGTCTCATGGAGAGACTCATTCCTCTGGTTTCTACAGATTGGGAGACAAGAACATTTAGGACAAGATACATCATCCTTACCATCCTTTGTTATTCAGCTATATTAAATTATCATTTCTTCTCTTTCCTTCTTTCTTTCTCTCTTTCTTCTTCCTTCCTTCCTTCCTTCCTTCCTCCCTCCCTCCCTCCCTCCCTCCCTTCCTTCCTGTACTGGGAATAAAACCCAGGGACATTCTACCTCACCCCCCCCAGCCCTTTTATCTTGTAATTTTTACTTTGAAACAGGGTCTTGCTAAGTTTCTGAGGGTCTCCCTAAGTTGCTGAGGTTGGCGTCAATTAGCCTCAAACCTGTGATCCTCCTATCTCAGCCTCCAAGTACTGGTATCACAGACGTGCGCCACCACACCCAGCCTACATCTCATGTCTCCACCAATCCCCAAGAGCTACAGAACTTTTTAAAAACTAGTCAGATCAGGAGATTCAGGTTCTATATCTTTGCTTAATTCCTACATCCTCTCTTTGCACCCATTTTATAACTTTTTCGGAGTGGGAGCTCTGACCATCCTTCCTAATTATAATTACATTTTATTAAGCACTTACTGTGCGCCACATATGCTTTGCATGACACTAGCTGACTGGAATCTCCCAACTCCACAATGGGGTAGGAAGTATCATTATCCTCATTCTATATATGGAAAAACCTTTAAAAAGCTAAGTAATTTAGGCTCTAAAGAGTTAAGTGATTTTTCCCAAAGTCACACAGCTAGAAGGTGACTGGGTAAGAAGTGGTACCCAAGCCTGCCTGATACCCCATGCTCAGAACTACTTCCAAGCCCCAGCGTAAGTCACACAAATCTTACCACAATTTAGACCTCAATGCTATATATTTATTTCAATACAGGGAGAAATTCCTTCATCAACACCCAAGGGTTTTCTGTAAAAAGGTCATCAACCAGTGCCTTCTCTTCAGGAACTCTTCATCACCATCTAATGCCATCACTAAACTATGTTAAAAAAAAAAAAAACAAACCTCCCAGAGATACTTACTGGATAGACATTTTCTCCTAGTACAGGATCGAGAGTTCTGGCACCAACCGCAGAATGAGGAGGCAAGCCCTCAGCCGGGGGCTTTTGTATGCCTGCTAAGTCCTCCTAAAAGGAGCTATGGCTTTGGGACCCTTCTCCACCCCCTGGGCTGTGGGCGGGGGAACACAAGTGGCTTTCAGTGCTCAGAGCCCCTAATGCTTGGGCATTATTTGGGCTTGCTGTTCCCATAACAGTTTTTTGGCTGTTTTCCAGAGACCTCGATCCTTCTCGAGGAGAATGAGAAGTGGATTAGAAATAAAGGAGCTGTGTGGGAGTGGCCAGCATCAGGCCTGAGCTGATCCGAGTTACCCCACTGGAACCTGGCCCCTTCACTCATACCCACCGCCCTCTACCAGCTCTGCACTTCATCCTCACCCCCTTTCATTTATTCACTCACTCTCTTATTAAAAAAAAATCCACTGCACATCGTCTATGGACTAAACCTGGTCTTTACAGATCTCATAATTCTGTAAAGGTAACAGGAGACCAACAAGCTATTCAATAGAATTTGGTTAGTGCTAAGAAGCATGGCATGTTACGGGAGGGAGCACGTTGTAGCACCTCCAATGCTCTCTGTCCACTTTATTCATACTCTTCAATGCCCCAATTCTTCCACCCAGGCTGAGGACTTTCACTATGTCCTGTGGCTTGCTTTTGGTGTCCCTTCTTGTCACTGAGGTGTCTCCAGCTCACCTTCAGTCCACTGCTGTGTGTTCTGTGCTCAGGAAGTTCACAGCACTCTTTCACCCACATTTCCACACCCTTTGTTAAGCCCCAGTTATTATAAAGCACAGACATGGTCCTGCCCACAGGAGTCCCTGGAAAACAGTCAAGGTTTAGACTATCTGCAACTTTAACATTTTTTTTTGAGAAACTAATGAATGGTTTCAAATTTAATAAGGGGCTATGACGGCTTACCCTAGAGCTATTCTTCAACCAAACTGCATAGCAATTAATCTGAGCACTCCCCAAGATAGATCATAGGAACTTACTTTTCCAGCCTGTCTGCAGTGAGGGCACAGGCCTGGGGGCTGGGTCCCACCAAGCGGAGGCAGCAAGAGAGGTCCTAGTGGTAGCACCCACTGCCTGGTATTAGTGCTTTTGCTCATCCCTGGGAGTCCTGGTATCTCCACTGAAGTCAGTCCGTGGTAGAGCCTCATAGGGAGGAAAAGTGAGTTGGACCCTGAACGACAGACTGGGTATAAATCATAGCAATTTATTCCTGGAAATCTTACAGACTGAGACCATATGAGTCATCAAGTTAGTACGCTTGGATAAAGTCAAGATGAGCACTAATTTCTTTCTGAGCATTAAACCTCATTGAATCCCAAGTTTACCCATATAAAGCAGGAAATTATGCAAAATCATTTTGTATCCCAAAGTACTCCATACAAATATTAAGCAATCCTTGCCAATGTCCATTCTCAGTAAGTTTGATTTTATGTTTAATCTTCTAGCTAATATCCCCTATCTCAGCAGTAACCTCCCCTCCATTCTATCATTGGTCTGAAGTCAGATATTGGTTGTACTACCACTTTTTAAAAAATTTTTTTGGTATTGGGGATTGAACCTAGGGGCATTCTACTGCTGAGCTACAACCCTAACCCACCCACCCCCCTCTTAAAACTTTGAAACAGGGTCTTGCTAAGTTGCTGAGGATGGCTTTGAACCTGTGATCCTCCTGTCTCAGCCTCCCAAGTACTGGGATTACAGGTGTGCACCACCACACCTGGTGTGTACTACCTCTTTTCAAAGCATCATTCTGAGCTGTTTCTTCCTAAATCCCTATATACAGACCTCTTTTCATGGTCTACTTGATTTTTCTGTAGTTTTAGAGTGATGACTCCATCTCCAAGGTATTGCTACTTTTCCTTTTATTCTCCCCTCTTATTCTCCACATTATTATTATTATTATTATTATTATTATTATTGTTTTGTCACTTGGTAAAACCAGATCTTCATGATAAATTTGATAAAACCAAATCTTCCTGTTAAAAAACAAAATAAACTGTTTTATTTTTATACATTTACTGAATGTACATTTACTGAAATAATACTTCATGAATTAAAATAGCAGAACACTTTCCACTAGAAGAGATTTCTGAGTAGGAAAAGATTCTACATTTCCATGAAGAAATCATTTTCGAGAGTATAATAAAAGCCATGTTTTCATCCTGGTATCAGGCAGACCACACCAAGAGCCTGTGGGTCATGGTGAGGAGTTTGGGTTGTAACTGAGAGCAATGAGAAGATATTAGAGAACCTTAAGAGGAGAATGACTGGGGAGATCTGATTTATGTTTTGTAAACAAATCTCTCGGAGATATTTTTAAAGAAGGAATGTGTCTAAAGTGGATGCAGGGGAACACATCAGCTGAGACTGGAGTGGAGCCATGCAGATGTGGAAAGTCAGTGAATTTGCGATCTGGTTTGTGGGTAGAAATAGTAGGACTTGTATCGCAGATTGATATGTCTGGGATATAGGAAAATGGGGTAAAGAGCAAATCACTTTTCTATTGTGAATATTGTAGCATAAAAATTAAGTACTGCTGGGCATGGTGGTGCACGCCTGTAATCCCAGTACTTGGGAGGCTGAGACAGGAGGATCACAGGTCTGAGGCCAGTCTCAGAAACTTATCAAGGCCCTTAGCAACTTAGTGAGACCCTGTTTCAAAATAGAAAAATAAAATAGGGCTGTGGGTGTAGCTTAGAGGTAAAGTGTCCCTGGGTTTAATCCCTAGTCTCTCTCACACACACACACATACACACACACACACACACACACACACACACACACTCCTCAGTGTCATACTACAGTAAGTGTGTGTGTGTGTGGGGGGTTGTGTTGGCTAGGTAGCTCTGCAGATATAGCTGGACTTGTTTTCCTAACTGGATTTCACCTGGATGTTGACTGATCTAGGTCTCAGCTGGGACAAGCAGGGTGACTAGACTCTGTGACACATGTCTCCCAGGAGAAATGGGCAATATTCTCCTGGCAGCAGTACAGATGAAAGAGAGCAAGTGGAAACACTAAAAACAAAACAAAACAAAAAACAAAACTGCTGAAGGCTGAGGCTCAGAACTGGTACACGATCACTTCCACCACCTTCCATTAGTCAAAACAAGCCATGAGTCCAGCCCAGGCTTCAAGGGGTGTGAAAATAACTGCTGTCTCTGTAGTCTTTAATGAGAAAAATTACCGTGTCATATGGAAAAGGTCATAGGTACAGGGAAGGATGAAGAATTGGAGTCATTTTTGTAGCCTAGCGCATAGGACTTCTAAATACTATTTCTAGGTTTTGACTTGAGCAATTCGATAAGTGTCCTGCTATTTGCCAGGACTAGAGCAGAAACAGTTGAACATGAATGGCACATCAAGAGTTCCAGTTAAAGGTGAGATGCTGTCAGACATTCATCCATATCCCTCCTGCTCCTTATTTGTCCACCCTGCTCCCTCCCTCCTGCAGTACCCTGATCCTCCTTATTCCGAAGGACCTTGCTCAGCGGAGGTAGGATTACAACCTGTGTGGTCTGATTCCAGACCCTATGTCCTTATAGATATTATTTCCATCCACATACAGAAGTTCTGATAAACAGGCTTTTCTTGATTTTGTTACATGCCCAATGATATTTTAGTGCTCCTTGTAGACAGACGCTCTTGGGAGCTTCCCAGCTAACTTTCCCCCTATCTATGTCTTCAACACCTCCCCAGCCATACTACCAGAGGCGTTCCTTTTAATGGAAAATCGGATCTCCTCCCTTTCTTGCTTAGAACCTCTCAAGGGGGTTGCTTAACTTACCAGATGAAGTCCAGGCGCTTTAGCACCACTATATGATCCTCCACACCCTGACCCTGTCTTCTTCTCAGTGGGTCATCTGCCACTCTTCCCTCCCATTTGCTCCAGCGGTACCAGCTGTTCACTGAGTCTCACCATGCACTGTTTCATGCCTCCCTTTCTCACTCACCTACCTTAGCTTGGACGTCCTTTCTTCCCTTATCCATCTGGCAAATTTCCAGCTTCTGACACAGCCCTGATAGAGCACTACCTTCCTGTTATGCCTCGAACAGGATGCAGTTTTGCTCTTTGTCTAAAACTTGTATATAAGTCTATTTTGTATAGATCACATTATGTTATTTCATTTGTTAGTATGTCCGTCTTCCACTTTGTATAGATCACATTATGTTATTTCATTTGTTAGCATGTCTGTCTTCTACTTTATTAATTTTTTTGTATTGGGGGGAATTGAACCCAGGGGAAGTCTACCTCCGACCTATGCCCTCAGCTCTTTTTATTTTATTATTTTTTATTTTTAAAATTTGAAACATGGTCTTACTATGTTGCTAAATGTCTTACTAAATTGCTGAGGCTGGCCTTGAACCAGTGACCCTCCTGTCTCAGCCTCCCATGTACTAGGACTACCAGCAGTGGTATCTGGCTTGTCTCCCACTTAAGATTGAAAGCTTCTTATTGTACAGAAATAAAATTAAGTCACCCCAGCACAGTGATATTTGGCTAAACTCTCCAATAACTGCCAGTCATCCCAGTTGTTCCCCCAGGGGAAAACTAACAGACTAGCAAAAGCCTCCTACTCCCTTCTCTAACACTCTCAAAAGTCACATGTGAAGCCACCTTCCTGCCCCTCTCATCTCCCACCAGTGCCAGAACTTAGTCTGCCTTAGTATTATTCACAAGTGCCATGGGGAAGGGGAGTAGATACTTCCCTGACCATGTATGCTCTCTTTCTCTCTCTTTTCCTCTAGTGTACATTGGGGTACCCTTTGCTGGTGGGTCCCATCCCTTATTCAAAGAACCCCCCTTGGTTTCCATTCACCTATGTGAGTAACAACTGCTGAAATTACTCATGGTTTCTGGTTGTGTGTAGTATATTTTGACATCTGATATCTTTAAAAGGTAGAGTGTGGCTGCCGGCTGACTCTAACACCTAAGTATCATTATGCTTAGGACATCAGAGCAAGAGCTGGAAATGTATTCATTGAACCCAGTTATAGAGGCCACAGGAAGAAGCGCCTTAATGAACTTAGCAGGTGAGTATAAAGATTCTGTTTATAAATGAGTGCTTAAGAACTTGGTTTGTTATCCCTAAAGAATTTGAAATATCTTCCTTAAAATTGAGATTATACTGATTTTAATTAATCGGCTCTTGATTCACACCCTTGAAAAGCACAAAAGAGGATTCTGAGTCAGCCCTATCGGATTAAATGTGGCGCAGCTATGCAAGGCCTATGGTACTCTTGGAAAGTCTCAGGTCCTGCCAATCGGTGCAAATGCAAAGAGCAATGGGCTGGAATCCTTTAGAATGGAGACCTCCAGGCTCCAGCTCATTGGGCAGGAGAACTGGTTCATTAGACGAAGGAACCCCACATGTGGATTAAAGCCACTTAAACTCACTGCAGGCATCACACAAAGAGCTATTCTAGTAGCATTAGGAATCCTGGTTGTGCTGATCCAGTTTATGGAATTATAGATTGCTTGGTGGGTCCTTCTCAGACAATGGAAGAATAGGTTTCTTAACAGAAGGGAGTTGTGAATATAATTGGCTAAAGGTCCACACTTACCTCTATTCCTGTACAATCCAGTGTTTATTTATATCTGTTTTGATGTTTGTTTCCCCAATTAGAAAGTTTCTTGTGGGCAGTGCCCCTATTATATTTGTTGCTGTATTTTAGAACATGTTATTTCATAAGTAGTTATTAAATATCTTAGATCATTATAAATGGTGTTGCATTTTAATTTGAAATTATGCTTGTTGGATACTATTCTATAGAAATAGATTTAATTTTTATTATTGATCTTGTATTCTGCAATATTTCTAAAATCATTTATTAATTTTAGTAACTTGTTTGTAGATTTTGTAAGATTTTCTACACAGATCATATTGTATATGAACACAGACAGTTTTACTTCTTTTCCATTCAGGGTGTCTTTTCTTCCTTTTATTTTCTTGCCTTATTGCGCTGGCTAGAATCTCCAGTACAACACAGAACAGAAGTGGAGAGAGAGGGTATCTTTGTTTTGTTCTTGATCATAAAATAGAAGAACTGAGTCTTTCACCACTAAGTGCTGTGTTAGCTGTAGATTTTTCATAGACAGCCTTTATCATTAGGTTAAGGAAATTTTCTACTTGTTGTGGGTTTTTAATCAAGAATGGAGGCTAGATTACATCACATTCTTTTAAAAAATATCTACTACTTTTTAAAAAATATTCCTTAGTTTGAAATGGTGAATTAAAATGATTTAGAATGTTACACCAACTTTGAATTTCTGGAATTAAGCAGAAATATACATTATATTTATTATAATTTTATCAATTTTCACATTCTAGTTGTTACATTTTAAAAGTTTTTGAATCTGTGCTCATGTAAGGTATTGGACTATAGTTTTTAAAAAAAATTGTAATGTTTTTGTTTGGTTTTGTTATCAAGGTAAAGCTGGCTTTAAAGAATGAGTTATACCAGGCATGGTGGCACATGCCTGTAATCCCAGTACTTGGGAGACTGAGACAGGAAGATTACAGGTTCAAGGATAGCCTCAGCAACTTAGTGAAACTCTCAGCAATTTAGCAAGACCCTGTTTCAAAATAATAATAATGATAACATCATTATAAACATCATTAGATTAGATAACATGATTAAACATTATATAACACCATTTTAAAGTTTTTTGCCTTGCATTTAAACAAGTAAACAGTATTATTTCCTAAATTCAAAGAGAAAAGCTAATTCTGTGTCCACTCGAATTACTCAGTACTTCATAATATGGTAACGACAGCTCTTTTATGGCAAAGCAAAAAAGGGTACCAGCTAATTGTGTACTATGTCCTTGGCAACAGGATTGTTATATTTGTCTCTAGGATCTAGAAAGATGCCTAGAAATGAATGGATAAGTAGATGAATGAACAGCACCTCATGTATTTGCAAGGCTAACTCACTATCAGTAATATGACTCTGGGAGTATAGCTAGAAAAAGGAAAGGATAAACTACTTTCTACAATAGTGTCTATATCTGATAAGAATGTTATTATTATGGTTTATAAAGAGAATTCTCATTTCCCAAAAGGAGTCCTCTAAAGCTTCCTGTTTAATAAAATTGGTATTTTATAACCAAATGGACTTGGATTTCTACAGAGATTGGGCAAGCAGTTTTTTTTTTTCAGAATATCTGTGGAATATCTTTTAGCTCAGGCCAAGCTATTTAAACTATGATTTAATACCCTGAATTCCAGTCAAGTTTGTAAAAGAGAAGTTATTTTGGAAACCTCTGCAAGAACAAGTTATTTTTCTTATATATAATCATAGGGGCCCATTGGGGGAGAGGAGAAAAGCCACACAGAAAAGAAAATGTGGTGGGGTCATGCATAAGTTATAGGGCTTTAGCTTTATTTTATAATTAAACATTTGGCCAAACATTTGATAAGGCATCAAATGCAATTATGAAAAGGTAAAATAGCAGAAAATAGTCCATTAAAGATGCCCAAATCAGACTTGTTGAATTAGTTGTATTCAGAATCTGCTTATCTTGCATATAGAAAAAAAAGCTGAAGGGGAAATAAAACCAGATTAGTAGACTCTAATAGCTTACTGTGCAAGCTTCTTTGATTAGTTTGTAACTGCTGATAACGGCACAAAAATGTACATTAAAGCTGTGAAATATTCCATGAAACAGCTACAATGTCTTTTCTTGGCATCTATCCATAAGTGCAGAAATTCACATTCAGTTAGAATTGCTAGCAATTTTTCCACCACTGTAAATCCCACATGATCTTTCATTAGCTCAGTTAATCATGTCTACCCAGGCTGTATACAGTTGAGGTAATTATCCAAAGAATGTTGGCCTTAAAAACATCTCCATCCGTAGTGTATATACTTTTAAATGCACATCTTTTTTGTCTGAGTTATCCACCATTGAGTCAAATTCTAATTTTGTTATTTTTTATGAGGAAAAGTTTAAGATTTCCAAAAGTATTATTTTTTCATCATTAAGTAGAGATATTTTGTTAAAATAGCAATTCTTTTAGCAAGTGGATTTAGAAAGGTTTCAATGGCACTGAAATTTTAGCTGTTATGTTTAAAAGACCTACCTTAGGTTATTAGTTCTGTGGAATTCATAGATTTGAATTAATCAGCAAAGTTAAAAATCTGAAGTCAAGTATAAAAATAAACAGTGGTGCTGTGATAGTCAATCTAGGTTGTCAACTTGACCTGATCATGACACACCCAAGATTATGTGATTTTGGGTGTGTAACAGCAGATTAAACAGAAAGCCCTGCCCTGAATGTAGGCAGCAGGATTCTGATAGGTGCGGACTTAGATAAAAGAGGGAGAAGCCGTGTAGAGCGTGTGACTCTTTCCGAGGAAAACGCATCTGCTCTCGCCTGAGATCGTCAGCCTCCGGCTTCGCCTTTCTCTGAAGAGCTTCTTGATCTTCTCGGCCTCCAGCTCTTGGAACTGAAACTTCACCATCGTTTCTCCGAAGAGCTTCCTGATCTTCACATCTTGGACTGGAACTGAATTAGTGGTTGCTCCAATCCTAAGACTCGATCTCTTAGACCGTTCGACCAGTTACTGGTTCCTCTGACTCTCCACGTGCAGTCAGAACCTGGGACTACATTGCTTCAAACTGTAAGCCCATCTGATAAATCCCTTTTTTCAAATATACTCATTCTGTGTATTCTGTTAATCTAGAGAACCCTGTCCAATACAGGTGCCATTTTTTTTCCCCTGGAAGGGCTCTAAATGAATGTCTCTACTTTGGAAGAGATTAAAAACTTTTAGCCAATCATTGGACCATTGGACCCTATCAAATGGTTTGGGAAGAGAAGTAAAGAGTAAAAGGAATGACAATGAGTCCCTTCTTCAACCTTCTCCCATATCACAACTCCTATCTATCTATCTATCTATCTATCATCTATCATCTATCATCTATCTTCTATATAATCTATCACTCCCATATCACCACTCCTATCTATCATCTATAATCTATCTAATGTATCATCTACCTATCTACCTATCTACCTATCTTGTGGTACTAAAGATTGAACCTAGGGCTTTGTGCATGCTAAGCAGGTACTCTACCACTAAGCTAAATCCCTAGCCCCAAAGTTATAGTGAATGAAAAATATTAGCTGGATTTACAGAAACAAATGGATTTATTGAATTAACCAATTACTATAGTAAAACTATAACCACTTCAATGAACATTTCAGTCATACTGTTAACTTGTCCAATTTTTTTTTACCAAACTGACTGTTAGTGTTCAAGATCCTGGTCTCTAAATGAGCTTGGAGATAATAGTCCTGACATCCCATTTTACATGTTAGGAAATCAAATTTCAAAAATTTTACTTATGCAACCTGTTAGTAAAAAGCCTGAGGTATGATTACTTTTAATCTCAATTCACAATTCAGTCAAATGGAAACGGCCTGTTATAGGACATAGCAACTAGATTTGAGGAATAGTAAAGCACATTTGTTTTTATATTTAGTCTTATCCTCCCCACCCCCATCCGAGAATGTTTACATCCAACAGCCCATGTGTGGCTCATATGGATACCAGACAGCACTTTTCCACGTAGCAGAATGACCAGCCAGGTGTGGTGTCACACACCTGTAATTCCAGTACTTGGGAGGCTGAGACAGGAGAATTGAAGGTTTGAGAACAGCCTCGGCAATATAGCAAGACTCTCAGCATCCTAGTGAGACTCTGTTTCAAAATTTAAAAAAAATATAAAGGGCTGGGGGTGTAGCTTGGAGATAGAATGCTGCCCCTGGGTTCAGTCCCTGGCACCAAAAAAAAAAAAAAAAAAAAAAAAAAAAGACCAGAGAGAGTTCTCAGGCAAAGTTTACTTCCCACCATGAGTCCTGCACCCAGTGTTTAGGACTCAGTTAAGCCAACTGGAGTTAGACTATAGTGAAAGTGTAAGGACCCCCCCCCTTACGGCATTGAAATAGTTAAGTTAAAGCTGCTTGCTGCAGGTTCTTGCTAACAAGGTAGGATGTCCTTAGCGGACTCACTCCCCAACCTAGACGGCTATTGGGAAAGCAAAACATCCATACTGAAGCCCCTGACTGAGGTCAGAATGACCTATAGACGGGTGATTAATGGTTATTATGGTTGCTATTACTGTAACAGTCTGGAAAGTTAGGGAAAACATCTTCCAATATAGAATGTACAAGGACAGCGAATGTCTACCCAGTCTGTGATGATCAACTGTATCTATAACCAACCATTGTAAAGGTCAGAGAAACCCCACGTGGGACTGTCCAATTAGCAGAGAGAAACTGAGGCTTTTTGTTTAAAATATATAAAAACTGAAGCAAAATGTACTTGGGGTCCCCGTACTGAACTGCTGTGTCAGTTTATGTCGGGCACCCAAGCTTAAGCTTGAATAAACGGCTCTTCTGTGGTTGCATATGGCTTGGTCTCCTGGTGGTCTCTCCGGGATGAAAGGTCTGGGCATGACAAAAGTCATTCTAGTTCAGAGGCATGTCAGCATTCACCAAACCTGTATGGTTTTAAGGATCACCAGGGGTACTTGTTAGAGATAGAGATTTTCTCCCTGAAGATTCTGAATGCTTAGGTCCCATTTGGCGACTAGGCAAGATGGAGAACCACTAGAATAGGGCATGTCAGCTGAGACAAGGCACTCACAAGAGGGCACAGGTGGCTATATCAGGGAAAGAAAAGTTTAAAAGGCAAGATCTAGACACAGACAGAGGACCTTAGTCTTATTGACTAAAGCATGCTTCAAAGTTGAGGTTGTTAAGTGACATTAGTAGTTCTTAGGATAGGCTCAATGCTCTAGAATTAAATAGTTGTGCTTCCTCTAGAATTGTCAAATTAGTTGATGTTAATCTTGGTGTGTTAAAAGTCCCCAGTGACTGATATCATCATCACTTACACGTATTGCTGGAACTAAAATTAAATGTTTTCCATAGGGGTGGTGAGGATATCTTTTACCAAGAAATTCTTTCTATTAAAGACTATTTTTAAGTGTTTCTTCAATCATTGGCTGAGATTGTACATGTTCAAAAATCTCTTTAACAATAGAAGGACACCTTCATTTTCTCCAGTGCTATAGTCTCTAAATTTTGTGGAAAGGAATGCCTTTTGGTGTGACAGGAGGCTCTGTAAAGGAATCCGGGCTGTCGCATTGTCTGGATTCCCACTAAATACTGGCTTAATTTTCATTGACATGACATAGTTTATATTCTGAGGAAATTTTATTTCTGGTGGAAAGGACCTGATTAATTATTTTCTCTCTTTGTCATAGTTTCCTTATATAACAACAATAATTATACTTATCTCAAAAAGTTCTTATAAAATATAAATGAATTTTAATGTAAAGTGTTCAGAATAGCACCTGGCAACAAGTGCTCCATAAATTGTTACCTATAATTACAATTGCTACTTCACAATGAGTGTAGTTAAAATGCTACAGGTAAGAAAGAAATGAATCATTGAATCATATAGAAGATTGATGACAACGGAGGCCATTTCTCACCCCTGTGATGTACACCTGTGTGTGAGGCCCTACTTACCCATAGCCCTTTCCAAACTACATTCCTACCTTCTTTGTTTGGCAAAATACAGTCATCCCTCAGTATCCATTTTATGTGCGAGATTGATTCCAGGACCTCTGTGAGTATCAGAATCCAAAGATGCTCAAGTCCTTTATATAAAATGGTATGATATTGGCATGCAATCTATGCATATGTTCCCATGTATTTAAATCATCTCTAGATTACTTATAATACCCAATACAACGTAAATACTTTGCAAATGGTTTTTACTCTGTACTGTTTAGAGAATGATGCCAAGAAAAGTCTATACATATTCAGTTCAGATATAATTTAAAAATATATTTTTGTGTGGTACTAGGGATTGAACCCAGGGATGTTTTACCACTGAGCTACACCCCAGCCCTTTTATTTATTTATTTTTATGTTGAAATAGGGTCTCCCTAAGTTACCATGTGCTTGGTCTCAAAACTGAGATTCTCCTGTCTCAGTCTCCCAAATACTGTATTACAGGTATCCACCACTTCATGTGGCTGTAAAAAAAAATATTTTTGATCCTTGGTTGATTGAGTACATAGACATAGGACCTGTAGATATGACTGAGTGTACTCAGCTAGGACATCACTTAATCTCAGAAATAATGCCCCTCCCATCTATTCTTAAAAGACCTTGTGCCTATCTCTACCATAGACTTTATCATACTACATGGGAACTATTTCTTTGTTGCTTTTCTCCTAGTTAACAAGTTCTTCAAGAGCAGGTATGCCAATCATTTTTTTTTCTAACCCTGTCACTTAACATAACTTGGTATACAGTAGGGCTTAAGAAATATTAAATTAATAAGTATAGTGAAATTGTTTGTTATCTAATTAGAAGAGGAAGAAAGGAAGCAGGGGGAAGTTGAAGGAGTTTTCATCTTGAGTTGTCAAGAAAGTTTGGTAAAGAGTGGGTCTCTGCTGAGCCTGGAGAAGGAACGGCAGACAGGCGGGAGATAAGATGAGATACACAGGACCAGCAGGCAGTGAGGAGAACCAGCCCCCAGTGCCAAAGCTTCAGGGCAGCTTCTCTCAGTGGGGGGTGCTTTTGATGTGTGCCTGCTTTGATTCCTGCTGTGTAGCTATGGTCCAAGATATTCTGGAATGAAGAAAAGATGACTTACTTTGTCCTCTTTTCAGTACCAGGGTGTAATAGAGAAGCAGCACTTGGGGGAGGGGCTTAGTTTGTCTGGTGACAAAATAAACTCATTTTCTGTTGGTAATTAGTCTCTCCAACATGGTTGGGAGCTGAAGCAGAAGAAAAGAAGATGCAGAAAGAGGACATGCAACGTGCAGTGGAGAAATAGCACTCGGGGGAGGTTAGCAAAGCTGTTCTATTTGTCCTACTGATGGGACACTGAACCATATGGGGAGGGACTCTGTCTGCCTCTTGGGCAACACGTGAGAACACAGTGAATGACACTTAGGATGCCCTTAAAGTAAGGTACAGGGACACACAGGTTGACAGATCACAACTGGGGCGAGGAGAGAGATAGAAGCACACTGCTGCCATTCCATTCCATGCATGGGCAGCAAGTGGAACTTCCATGTATGTAGTTTACTGCTAGAGGCATAATTTCTGTAATTATGTTCACTTTAAATCAAACAGTAAATTTGAGGTATGGATTTAGTTATTTGTGAAACAGAACTTCTGTTTTAGAAATCTTCTAAATGTGTGCAATAGTCATTTCCTGTTGACCATCTCATGCGAACCTTGTGTAATGTTGTAGGGGTAAAGGGAATTTCTCTCTCCCTCCCCTGAAGGTTCTAGTCTTTAAGTTTGCTGAAATACACAGGAAATAGACAGATTAACAGGAGAAAAAATCATACAACTTCATTTACTTGCCCAGGGACATTGAGGTAGCAAATTATTTTTAGGAGAGATGAATGAGCCTGGAGAACAGATGATGGCCTGATACTGAGATGGGAATTTAGGGATACAGAGAGACCACTGAGTCTCAAAAGAGAAACACCCAGAACAAACAACTCTTGAGCAACCCAGCCACCCATATATGCATTAAAAACTTTAGTAACAGATAAATGTCCTTAGCCTCATTATAATAAGAGGCATACCCCTGGGTAGATGTGTGTGTGTGTGTGTGTGTGTGTGTGTGTGTGTGTGCGTGTGTGTGTGTGGTACTGGGGATTGAACCCAGAGGCACTCTATCTCCTAGCTATACCCTCAGTCCTTTTTTTGTTTTTGTTTTTTTTTTGAAACAGGGTCTCACTACATTGCTGAGATCTTGAACCTGTGATCCTCCTGTCTCAGCCTCCCAAGTACTGGGATTACAGGCATGTGCTACCATACCCTGCTCCTGAGTGAATATTTAAGATGGTAGTGAGATATTACATGATTAGAACATGCTAGGACAATGCACACGCACCAGGAAAACTAGCTCAAAATTGGACATCCCCTCTCTGACTCCATCACTGGTTTAGTCCCTTAACTACTGTCCTATAAATGTTAAAAAACACAGCGAGGTGAGGTGATTCACTCTTCTCTTGAGATCACCCACACTCCCATTCTTGAGTATGTACTACTTCCCCTATATAATAAATCACTTGCTCTGCTACTCATATATAATATGACCTTACATTCTTTTCTGTGATATGGTCAAGAACACAGAAGGTCCAGGTAGAGCTGTCTTCTGCTCTTGGAGACCCGCATCCACGCAGGGATAGTACAAAGTTCCTCTGGGCTCAAGGTGTGGTGTTTGGTTTTCAGTTTCTCTTTGGTGATATGAGTTTTATGGTGTCTGATCATTATTTCCAAATTTTTAGGGTGTTCAGGTAAAATATATAGTTGTTTCTATCAAAGCAATGCATATTAAATTACACATTGACCTGAACCCTGATTTCTAGCAACCTTTGTTGTCTTTCAGTAAAGACCCCAAAACAAAGCCATTTTACGATTTTTTATATACCAACAATTTAGAAGCTTATTGAATAGATTCAAATGCTATTATAGATCCTAAGAAGCCAAGAGCATTTTAAAGCATTAAATACATTTTGCATTTACCCAATTTAATAATTAAATTATAGATTACCCTTGAAAATCAAGACATCAGATAAATGTCATTAAGTGTCTTAAAACATTTTTTCTGCCATAGAGAAACTTTAAAAGCAATGAACATTGTATTTGGAAACCTTCTACAGAGATAAACATAATCTTGATTGACTATTTACCTAGGGAAAAAAGCATGTGTTAATAATTTTGAGGACATTTTACTTTGATCTCATGAACAAATCTTAAATTTCTTTAGTTGTTAGATTTATTTAAGTCACATGAACTCAGAGGCATTTTATTTTATTTTTTTTAATCTTATGAGTACTCCCTTATTAATATGGCAATTTGTGGTACCATGTAGACAGACACATTACACATATAACACAACAAAAAACATCATCAGGTAGGGGACAAGAGAGTTACAGATATATATTGCCCAGATTGAAGCCAGACCTAGAGCTCTTGGAAGCCAAAACATATCCTGTCACAGATTTTATTGTATTACACAGGCATGTAAACCTGTATACTTGGCAATGTTTGTTCAGTCTGCCAGACATGGAAGACACTGAATCAAATTTATTCAGGTGGCCACTTTGTCTCCATGTCAGACAAACATCCCAATCACCACCACTGTTTATCCACTTTTTTACCAGGATACCAAACAGAGAGTTAACCCTTGAATAGCTGCTGAGTAAAGAGAGAAAGAGAAAAAAAAAAAAAACCCAAAAGTCAGAGACTTAGAAAGCCTCTAGTTAGACAAAACAAAACAAAACAAAACAAAAATCAGAGACAAAACTAAAAATAAATCAGAACAAAAATATATGCGTGCAAACCCAGGTAAAAATCCATGAGCTCAAAAAAAGAAAAATTTAAAGGCCATAGTTTTTGTAGTAAAAAGCTATATTTTGCTGTCAATTCATCTTGTTTTTTCTCCTTTTTGTCAGGGAGGGGTTATAGCCCTAGAATCCTAGAATTAGATTTTAGAGTATAAGAGAACAAGTCACATTAGAATTGTTTTACAAGCTTTTATAAGAAACATTTAAACTTAAGCATCTATCCACCCAGGGCAGAAGTCCTTGGTCCTTTGTTAGCTGGTGCGATGTTATCAGTTACACGATGAGAGGGGCTGCTTACCTCTTCTAGAGGCAGCATGTAGGTGGGCCCAGAGGAGCAGCTTTAAAGCCGACATGTCCCTTCTCATGAATATTAAATTTGGGGTAGTGGAGAACTCTCCTTTGTTCTCCTTTCTGCCACACCAGGTGGGGTAGAGGTTTAAACCCACTCCCATAGCCAGAAACTGACCAATGGTAACTGTCCCAAATATTTAGAGAGCCCATGTGAACCAAGCAGCTCAGTTCTGACTAGCTCTCTATGCTTTCTGAGCTTAGGCTGCAGCTATTTATATGTAAATTTAGCTGTTAGAAGTAGCTTTCTGACTGCAGCCAGGACGTGGGGCTGGGGTCCCCCACCCTGGGGTTGATAGTGGCTTGCACACAATCTGACCCCATTGGGTGGCTGTATCTGCATGCCAACTACGGAGAAAACTCATTTTTCTCATGGGACTGTGGAACCCGGGTTGAATTCCCTCCTGCTTGTATGTGTGTGTGTGTCTCAGCTCTAGGTGCTGGTGGCCGGGAGTCCACCAGCCCATGTGCTCATCGGAGGCATGGCGGGCGGCACCGGTGGGGGTGCAGCCCGGGGTGGCCCCCATCATTGTGGTGGCACGGGCTGGAGGGCCACAGGTGGTCGCGGGCACCGCCAAGGCCCTGCAGGCCACTTTTACAGGCTGCTCCAGTCGGCGGGACGTAGCTCCAGCCAACTGGGGCAGACTCTTGCCACTTCAGTGGTGGTGGCATGCTACAATAACTTCCCGGAGCTGGGAGCCCGAGCCTTCAGTGCTGAAGTCCAAGCCATGCACTCCCGCCTTTTTGGGTTTTCTCTCTGTTTACTTGCGGTTTTTCCCCAGCCCCTATGCTTTGCTGGCTCTTATTTTAAGAGGCACAGCACAGACTAAATCTAAATAAATGTAAGATTTAGATTAAACTGGGGATTAAGCTGCCCAATCTGAGCCTGTAAGAACACATGGCAGAAGCCTTGGAAGAAAGTTTTTTTCTTTTTACTTACCCTTCCATCCTTCCTGGCCAATGCACCAAGTCTGAAACAGGGGTGTCTCCTCTTTGAGGGTTCTTGTCCAGTGGAATTTGACGAATGAAGTCCAAGGACTAGCAAAGGGTATAGAAATATGGAATTTTACCTTAAGTCAGGGAAAGATAGAAGACAAAGCAGCTCCCCCCCACACACAAGTGGGAGGTCCCAGAAAGAGAGTGACCTCGAAGCCCTTGGGGAATGGGCTTTTAAACCTTTCTGAAAGCCGGGCATGGTGACGCACGCTTGTAGTACCAGTACTTGGGAGGCTGAGACTGGAGGATCCGGGTTCGCCGCCAGCCTCAGCTACTTAGTGAGGCCCTCTGCAACTTAGTGAGACCCTGTTTCAAAATAAAGAATAAAAAATAGGGCTTGGGGTATAGCCCGGAGGTACAAGGCCCCTGGGTTCAATCCCCGGTACCACACACACACACAAAAAAACTTTCTGAGGTTTTCTATCTGTTCTTTTATGATTGGTCTGAATTGAATTTGGGGGAACCAATGGCTTTTACACAATTTGATCCTTAATTTGAATGATTATCTGTGGGCTGATCAGGGCCCTGTTTCCTGGCACCCACCAGTCTCTCACCTTCCTGCTCACCTCCCTCAACCTCACAGAAAGGGGAGATGCAGATGGCCGCTTGAATTTTTTCTGTCCCCATGTCCTCTGCCCTTCTTTAATGGTCCTTGGTTACTAATATTTTGATTTTAATAATATTGTCCTTGATTAATAACATTTTAATGGTCCTCTTTAGTAGATCCAGTGAAGTAAAAAACTTTCAGAGAATAGCATCTGATAATTCCCAAATGCCTTTAAAATAATCACCACACCAAAGTGCCATATTTTGGGATATCATTTTCTGTGTCCCATCAATATGCTACCTTAATATTCCCAAGTTGAGAGAGAGAGGTGAGAGAGAGAGAGAGAGAGAGAGAGAGAGAGAGAGAGATGAGAGAGAGAGAGAGAGAGAGAGAGAGAGTGTAGATTATGAACTTTCCAAAGGGAGCACAAGGAGCAAGCTTTGGAGACATTGCTAGAAGCAAAATCAAGTGCCTTGATGCCAAACATATGACACTGTTGAAGGGGCAAACAGCTGGGCTGTACCTGAGCAAACATTTGATAGTATTTGATTTAAAAAAGAAACACTCTTCAGAATCTGCTATATATTGTATGGTTAAATTGTCCCAGCCTCATATTCTGGTGTTTGATGGGATATATAGGTAGAGGACAAAATTCTATAATTCTCCTACAAAGACTGAAATCACACAAACACAACAGAAGGCAGGAATCTTACATGTTTTATTTACCACTAGAATAATTTATGTACATCATGGACACTCAAAAGTAGTTGATAGAATGAACACAAATGGAGAGGAGTTGAGACACTGATTCTATCAAATTTGTGCATGTGAAATCCATGAGTATCCAAAGACTTGTGCACCTCTGAGACTCGGTGCTCTGTGGTTTAATCCTAGGAGGAAGTTCATAACATTGATAGCTGCATGTTTATTGGTTGTTCATTACTACTATAAATTGAGCTAGATAATTTAGGTACACTCTTCCTAATCCTCAGAATAACTCCCCAAGGTACACAGTATTATCCCTGTTTTACAAATGGAGAAATAGACTGTGAACAGTTCAATGTTTTCAGAACTGTCCAGCTAGTGAATGGCAGAGCAGACCTGACTGCTAAATAAAAGCTTTTATTCTTACTCTACTATCTCCTACAATGTATCTATTTTGGAATGTTTTCCTTGCAATAAAATTATTGCATGTTCGTGATTATAAATATGGGAAATACAGAAATATGTAAGCGGAAAAAATCAGCCATACCTCCCCTGTTTTGTAAATATATGGCCATGCAATCAATTCTTATTATTCATAGTGTTTATGTCCTATAAAGTCACCATGAACATTGAATTAGTGAAGAGCAAATCTTTGTTCCCAGGGGAAATACAAGGTTAGGTTCTTGTGAGCTTCTGGTCATAGCATATTCATCGGCTAATCAATACACAACCTTGTTTTATGTGTGTTTAAAGATGCCTTATTTAATACGTAATATTGATTCATCAACATTAGACTCACAGCCAACAAAATAATAACTCATACTTGAATAAAGTTTATCTAACACACATATTTTCTCCACAAGGCACATCACAGCCTGCATTCCTCTGCACTTCAGAACTAGGCTTGGGGACCATTATTTTAAACAGTGAAATCAGCAGTAAAAAAGCACACACACACACACACACACACACACACACACAGCGCTACACAGACTGTGAAAATGACACATTTATGGTATGAGAGCTGAAACAAGATAGCAGAGCATCACCCCATCTGGCCTTACCTGGGAGCACGCGCATCAGGCAACATATTGCACCACTCCGAGCATGCCTGTGAAGAACCATGAAAGTGCCACAAGTATTGATCTGAAGGTTACAAATGCATCTTAGCAAGTAGGCAAGTGCACAAGTATGGAATCATAAGAAATTAGGATTGACTCTATTTCCTTCTGAGGAGTCAAAACACTAATTGGTTTTGTGAAAATCATAGCTGTTATAGAAGAGGCCTTTCCAGAAACATTTGCAAAGCTTTCTTACAACCTTAGAGATTTTGTTGCCCCAGGCCTGACACAGATCTATCCATCTATCCATTCGTTTCATGTAACAACTCTCGGGCACTTACATCTAGGTCTGTGCTAGGCACTGTGATAGGTGCTGGGGATAAAACAAAGAACAGGACCATTCCTCATATCCAGAGACTCATGGTTTAGTGGAGACAGGAACATAAGCAAGTTATTTTAACAAAATGTGCTAAGTTCAGTAATGGGTGCAGACATGGGTCTTTTGGAAGCACACAGAGGAGGAGATCCACTTGGTCGAGGAGGTGATTTCTCAGCTAAGGACTAAGAAATTAGTCTGCTTTATTGCGATAAATGGTGGGAGGGATTGGAGACTAAACAATACACAATCACATACTAGATGTTAACAAAGGCTAATTAATATGATTGATTAGTCTCTGGAAACAATAGGTAAATGATTAATTACCAGATTTTCTAGCCTATATCTTCCAGATATTACAGATTTTATAGTATCTCTTCTAGCTTAACCTGTACTTAATAATCACAGTATAATTAAAAGGTACACAATATCTTAAATGTTTTGATCGGCCAAGGATTTGTCTTGTGGTCGTATTTGCCAAGGCAACTGTACTTAGGTGAGCTTTCCACATGGATGGTTAACTCCCTCTAGGCAGAGATTTTGCTGAGTTCTTTGTAAAAAGGAAAGTCTACAAATAGAAATCATTGTCTACTACATATCACAGAGTTAGCAACTGAATATGTTTAGCTCAGCTTTTACTTCTTGATATGATGGATCCTAGATGGTTTATTCTATTCTGGCCAATTTGAGGAAACTTGAGAGTATATATTAAACCTTCAGAGAAAGTTTATCCAAAATCTGAACTGCTCAGGTAAGCCTTCTCTTTTCTGTCCTATTTCATTTAAATGCAAAGATGTGTGTGTAGGGTAGTAATTATCATTATTTTTATATAAAGGCAATATCAAATTTTCTTTTCGTTTGTGCTTTTCTTTTTAAAAAAGTAAAATGCTGCACATGACTGAAATTAAAACAGAACCAAAGATATACGCATTAGAAAATAAGACTCCTTTCACATCTCTAAAATTCAGCAACAACTATTTATCAATTTCTTGCAAATATCTTGCAGAAATATTCTATGTAGGTACCAACATATAGATTTATATTTAAATCTTAAAAGACATCAGAATGAAGAGAGAAGAAACAGGATGAACAAGTTTCCTAGGAAGAAAGTTCCTTTAAACTCCATTTTCTTCAGAAAGGAAATGATATATTTAAAACTCTTAAACTTACTATGTACAAAGGCAATAAATGGCCTTGAGAATATTTTTTTAACTTCGAGGGAAAGAAACTGTTACTAATTGACAGCATACTGTATGCACATTCTGTGCTAAGCATTTTTACATGTCATTTCATTTGAACCCTCAAACATGTGATAAAGGAAGCAGTAGCTCCATTTTATAAATAAGGAAACTATATCTCAGGTATTAAATAAGTTTACTAGGGCTTCACAAAGCTGGTAAGTAATGGTACCTCAATCAGAACCAGTTCTGCATGATTCTAATACCCATGGTCATTCCATGTATATTCTAGATCCTCTATATTATGATATATATACAGATTTTATAGTATCTCTTCTATCTTAACTTGTACTTAATGGATATCATAATATAATTAACATATATAAAATAAAAATATTATATATGATATGGAATATATATAATATTTTTGTTTTGTGGCAGTGGGGATTGAACCCAGGGGCATTCTACCTCCAAGCTACACCCCCAGTCTTTTCTTTTTGTTTTTTGAACCAAGGTCTTTCTAGGTTGCTGAGAGTCTCACTAAGTTGCTGAAGCTGGAATCGAACTTGTGCTCCTTCTGTCTCATCCTCCCAAGTACTGAGATTACACACATTCACCACCATGCCTGGCTATGTTTAATATTCTGATTATAAATATGAATGTGATGAGTGATACTAGATCAGTGTGTAAAATTCCTAACAGGAAGCTGCATCTGTAAATTTATCCTTCTTAAGTTTCAGGTTAATATCATTTTATATTTGATATTAAAAGCCATAAATATCAATAGAGTCAGAGCCCTTCTGTGATGAGATTCCTAGTCTAAAAAGCGTGGCACCTGAGGAGGCCGGCAGGTGGCGCTGCTGCCTGTGAGTCACTAACCCTAACTCACCAATAGTTTCTTATACAAAAAAATACATAAATAATTACTTTAGGAATTACCCAATGCTAATTTTAAAAGTTAAACTTCAGTCAATATTTGCATTATTTATAAATTGTGTAATTCATCGCAAATTTATAGTTGATGTTGAAGTTTAATTTTCAATTTAATGAACAATGAGTGTAATGCTTAATATCATTCCAGCCCAGCAACAGGTAGAATATTAATCCAGCAGGAGGGTGGGGCACGTGAATATCAATGAAGTGGGGGAAGATAAAGAGATTTGGATTCTTTGCTTGAGCATAAAGTGCTGCCTGATCAATCAGATCGCTTAGGAATCAGGATGACAGATTGAGACTGCTAAAATCTAAAGATGGATGGATGAAGCCTTTAGAATTTCCAAGTTATAAATCGAAAGCTAATGAACACACGTGAATACAAAAGTCTAAGACATTGAACATAATGAGCAAAAATGGCAGGTATTTTTTTTAAAAATCACTGCCTTTAGTGATGTCTTGAACTTTTAAGAAAAAAATATTGCTAATCTCTAACCCAATCCTATAAGCTTTAGAAGACAAAATAGACAGCTATTTGCTCTTGAATAGTTAAGAGACATAAAGTTCTGGAGTCGGAGCACTCTCAGATTTTCATAGGGTTGTATCTGGATGATAAGATAGGTGATTTAAACTGACTTTCATTTACAAATCATGTATAATAAATAGATATATTTTAATAATAAACACTAAACTAAAAACTATCTAAAACCATTGCTACTGTTCCTTCTGTCTCTGCTCCTAGGGTATCAATACAAACTGTTTTGTTTGTTTTCGTGAGGGGGGACTCCTTGCTTATGGTATGTTCTGCACAGATCCTCACTCAATGCTCAGACATTCGTTACCTCCACGGTCAGGAATATTGGCTACATTTCCCTTTAGAAACTGCTCAGCCAAGGGGAGCTGCCTGGCTCAAGGGTACATCTCCTCCCAGGATTAGCCTAGATCCAGTGAATGGTTTATATGAAGGTACAATATTTATTTACTTATTTTTATTTTATTATTTTTTTGTGGTACTGGGGATTGAACTCAGGGGTATTCTACCTCCGAACTACACCCCCAGCCCTATTTTTTAATTTTTTAAATTTTGAAACAGGGTCTCACTAAGTTGCAGAGGGCCTCACTAAGTAGCTGAGACTGGCCACGAACCTGTAATCCTCTGGTCTCAGCCTCCCAAGTGCTGGGATTACAAGTGTGAGCCACCACGCCTGGCTAAGGTACAATATTTAACTCAGAGGTAGGATGCCCCCTGGGTTCAATTACCAGCACCACAAAATAATAATAATAATAATAATAATAATGATAATGATGATAATGTATAGCACAATAGGGTAACCATGGTCTACAACATACATTTCAAAATAGCTAGAGGAGCAGAGTTTGAAGGTTCAGAACACATAGAAATGAAAATATTTGAGGAGTCAGAGTGCCAATTACCTTGATTTGATCACTGTACATTGAATGCATGAATTATAATACTGTACTTATACTGGTCACTTATTTTGGGACAATCCCGAAAGGTCATATCAACTCCCTTGATGTCATCTGGGGCTTTGTCATAATTGCATTGCAGTTCAAATTTTTCTTTTGCTCCAAACCACCTCCATCACTTTCTTGTGTTGTTTGAGGTAACTCTGTACACAAATACATAGCTCAGTGTTATGGAAACAAAACTTTAGACAGCACTAGGAGTGGTCCTAGGAAGCTGACATCAACTGCTAACCAAGATGGCAAACCCAAGACAGTATTACTCAGTTGTTTTCTAGATTGCATAGGGGTTTTTGAAAAGAAAAAATAATTGACATATACTATTTGTACTTATTTATGGGGTACAGTATTATAATTCATACATTCAATGTACAATGATCAAATCAAGGTAATTGGCACTTCTGTCTCCTCAAATATTTTCATTTCTGTGTTGTGAACCTTCAAACTCTGCTCCTCTAGCTATTTTGAAATGTATGTTGTGTCATGGTTACCCTATTGTGCTATACATTATAATAATAATAATAATTAGTATTATTATTATCATTTTGTGGCGCTGGGGATTGAACTCAGGGGGCATTCTACCTTTGAGCTACACCCCCAGTCTGCTTTGATTTTTTTATTTGGAAACAGGGTTTCACTAAGTTGCTCAGTGAGAGCCTTGCTAAGTTGCTGAGGCTGACTTTGAACCTGCAAGTCTCCTGTCTCAGTCTCCCAAGTACTGGGCTTACAGGTGTTGCCACCGCTCCCAGCTCTGTGCTATATACTATAATTGCTCTTCTCTCCCCTAACAGTATTTTGGTACTCATTATACAGTTTCTCAGTATTCCTCCCTCCACCTTCCTAGCCTCTAGTGACCTCTAGTCTATATGCTTCTGTATGATCAACTTGCCTACTGCAAATCTGGAGGCAATGAACACAGGTGTCTCTGATGTGCAGGTCTCTCTTTGATATAGATTCGTTCCCTTTGTCTATAGATTTAGTAGTGGAATATCTGGAACATATGATAGTTCTATTTTTAGGTTTTTGAGGAAGCTCCATTCTGTTCTCTTTAAATACTGTTCTAATTTAGATTCCCTCCCCCCAACAGTATATGAATTTCCCTTTCTCTACATCCTTTTCAACATGTGTTATTTTTTCTTTTTTTATAATAGCTATCTCAGTAGGATAAGATGATATTTCATGGTTTTGATTTGCATTTCTCTGATGATTAGTTAGTGATGTTGAACATTTTTCATATACTTGTTAGTTATTTGTATACCTTCTTTTGAGAAATGTCTATTCAGAACATTTGCCCATTTTTAACTGGATTTAGTTTTTTGCTGTTATGTTTGAGTTCTTTGTATATTCTGGATATTAATCAATTGTCAGGTAAATAGTTTATAAGTAGTTTCTCCCATCCTGTAGGTTGTTTCTTGTTATAGTTAGATATAAAATGTCCCCTAAAGGACTTATTTATTAATGTTTGGAGCTGATATAATTGAATCATGAGATTTGTAATCCCAGCAGTGGATAAATCTATTGTAATGGATTTATCTAGGGTGTGGCCTGGGCTGGATACTGTGTGGCTAGAGAGGTGGATCCCTGGGCAGTCTTGGAGGTTAAATGTGGTTCCTCCTCCCCCTACTCCCTCTTTCTTGCTTCTGGCCTTAATGATGTGAAGAGCACAGCCGATGTGCTCTCCTTCTCTCCACTTCCTGCTGCCATGCTGAGACCTGCGGTCCCCGGCCTCACATGGACTGAACTCAAAACTGTAAGAAAATAAATCTTCTTTCCTCTAAGTTATATGGTCAGTCTTTTAGATTATAGCTGCAAGAATGCTAACCAGAACATTTTTTCAACACGAGAAGTAAGGCTCTATTTCATTCTTCTGTTTATGTATATAATTTCATCAGTACCATTCATTGAAGGGACTGTCCTTTCTCCAATGTATGCCCCTGGAACCTTCATCAAAAATCATTTGGCTGGACACTAGAAGATGGAAAGACCTTCCATGTTCATGGATAGGCAGAATTAATATTGTTCAAGTGTCCATATTACCAAAAGTGATTTACAGATTCAATGTGACCTCCACCAAAATACTAATGATATTCTTCACAGAACTAGAAAAAATAATCCTAAAACTTATATGTAAGAACAGAAGACTTAGAATGGCCAAAGCAATCCTGAGCGAATGGAGCAATGCTGGAGGCATCATGATACCCAATTTCAAATTATACTACAGAGCCATAGTAACAAAAGCACCATGCTATGGACATAAAAATAGTCACATAGTCTAATGGAACAGAAGACACAGAGACAAGCCCACACAGCTACAGTCATCTGATTCTTGACAAAAGTGCCCAAAACATACATTGGAGAAAAGACAGCCTCTTTAACAAATGGTTCTGGAAAACTGGTTATCCATATGTAGAAGAATTAAACTAGATCCCTATTTCTCACCCTGTACAAAAGTCAACTCAAAATGGATCAAAGACCTAATCATAATATCAGAAATACTGTGATTGTTAGAAGTGGGGGAGACACTTTAACACATAAGTGCAGGCAAAGACTTCCTGAATAGTACTTCTACAGCTCAAGAAATAAGAGCAAAAATCAATAAATTAAAATCTTCTGCAAAGAAAATAAAATCATTAATAAAGAGACAATATACAGAATGAGAGAAAATCTTTGCCACCTACTATTTGAACAGGATTAATATCCATAGTACATAAAGAACTCAAAAATACTTAACAATAAAAAATATCCCAATCAATAAATGGGAAAATGAACTGAACAGACACTCAAAAGAAGTACAAATGGCCAAAAATAATATGAAAAAATGTTCTACCTCTTTAGCTATCAGGGAAATGCTAATCAAAACTACCCTGAGATTCCATATCACTCCAGTTAGAATGGTAATCTTCAAGAAAATAATTAACAGTATGTGCTGGCAAGGATACTGGGAAAAAGGAACTTTTATGTACTGCTCATGGGAATATAAATTAGTACAGCCACTGTGAAAATCAGTATGTAGTTTCCTAAAAAAGCTAAACGTAGAACTACCATATGATGCAATTATACCACTCCTTGATATTTATCCAAAAGAATTTAAGTCAGCATACTTTAGAGATACCTGCATACTCATGTTCATTGCAGCACAATTCACAACAGCTAAGTTATGGAATCAGCCTAGGTTTCCATCAACAAACAAATAGAGAATATGTGGTATATATACACAATGGAATTTTATTTGTCATAAAGAAGAATGAAATTGTCATTTGCAGGAATGTGGATAGAACTGGAGACAATTTTGCGTGAGATAAGTCAGACTCAGAAAGAAAACTATTGTATGTTTTCTCTCATATGTGGAAGTCAGAAGAAAAAATAGGGAAAGAGAAAATAAAAGAGTGCCATGAAAGTAGGAGAACCATAGAGTAGAGGAAGGGGATTAGGGGAGGGAGGGAGAAAGGTGGGTCAACTAGTGGGGAGTGAAGTTGATCAAATTCTATTTAACGAATAAAATGAAAATGCTATGATAAAACCCACCATTCTGTATAATTAATATGCACTAATAAAAAAACAAACAAAATAAATTGGTGCATTCTTATAGTTGCAGCTACTCAGGAGGTTGAGTCTCAAAAGTTTGAGGGAGCAAGACCATGTCTCAAAAAAGAAAAAAAAAAAAACAATTGGCTATAAATACATGGATTAATTTGTACATTTTCTATTCTGTTCCATTGGTCTATGTGTCTCTATTATGCCAGGACCCCAATATTTTGATTACTATAGCTTTGTAGTATGTTCTAAAGTTTAGTATGATGCCTCCACCTCCCTATTGGGATTGCTTTGGTTATTCTAGGTCTTTTGTGGTTCCATATAAATTGTGTACTTGTCTTTTTCTAGTTCTGTGAAAAGATGTCACTGGTATTTTGATTAGGATTGCATTGAATCTGTAGATTGGTTTGAGTAATATAGACGTTTTAACAATATTAATTTTTCCAGACCATGGGCCTTCCATATTTTTGTATCCTTGATCTTTTTCATCTGTTTTAAAATTTTCATTGTGGAAATATTTCACCTCCTTGGTTAAATTATTCCTCAGTATTTTACTTTTTTGTGCGGATATTGTGAATGGAATTGCATCTCTTTCTTTTCTTTCCTTCCTTTCTCCCTCCTTCCCTCTTTTCTTTTCTTTATTTCTTTCCTGCAATGCTAGGGATCAAACCCAGGACCTTGCACATGCTAAGCACACATCCCCAGCCCTGCTTTTAAAACTATATCAGCCAATTTTTTATTGCTGTTTAAAATTTCCATTTTTTTCTATGTAAGTTTGTGAGTTGTATATAATTGTATGTATAGTACTCTCATTTTTTTGTTTTTTTTCTGGAGACTTAAAAATTTTCTCCTCATAACTAGTTTTCAGCAACTTGATTGTATGGGCATTGGTGTGGTTTTGTTTTCTGTTTAAGGTTACTTGCATTTCTGTGAGTTTATGGTCTTCATCACATTTAGAAAAAAATTCAGCCATTATTTTTGGCCAATAATTTTGTGTGCCAGCTCTTTATTCTCTCATTTGTAGCCTCAAATTGCACTCATTACTCAGCTTCATATTTTCACACAAGCTTAATTTTTTTTCTGTACTTTATTTTGGACCTTTCCTATTATTGTTTTCAAGTTGAAAGATCCCTTCTGCTGTATCTAATTTGCTCTTAATCTCATTCCATGTATTTTTTTATTCTGCATATTGCACTTTTCATCTCTAGAATTTCTATGTGGATTTTTTGATGGATTCCATCTCTATTACTATATTTATTACTTCTTTTTTTATCTGAGTATATTTATAATAAATAAATATTTTAAAGTTTGTTTCTGCTCATTCTATTATCTCTATCATTTACAAGTATGTTTCTTTTGATTCATTTCTCTGCTGGTTAAGGGATGTAATTTTTGTTTCTTTTTATGTCTGGTAATTTTTGATTGGATACTGGATATTTTGATTTTTTTTCTACATTGTTTAATGCTGGATTTTGTTCTACTTTCTGTGTGTTGAACTATGTTCTGGCACACAATATTATTGAGGTTCAGTTTGAACATTTTGAGAGTTGCTTTTAAGATGTCAGGGTGAATCCACAGTAGCTTTTATTCTGGAGATAATTTGGCTCTGCTCCTAAAACACAACCCTTCTTCTGGCTGGTGAGAACATTAGCTATTTCTATCTCTGTGAGTAAAGTGCAGAAATTGTTTGGTTTACTGCTTTTAAGGCATTTCCTTGGCCTTGTTAATTACTACTCAATCATTTCCTTTATTCCATGCAAATTAATACAATACAATGAGAATAGTAACCTCTAGGGACGTCTCTGCAGATCTTTGGAGCTCATTTTCTTTTGGCAGCATTGTAATCACCCTGAACTCAGTCATCTCTAGCTCCCCAATGTAGTGGGCTTTATTTTGGTTTCTCTACCTGGCAACTGCCTCCAGGCAATAATCTGGGGCAATCATAAGCCTTACCTCTTTTTTATTTTCTCAGAGATCGTAGCCCTGGCATGACCTGTAGTCAAATGTCTAAAAATAGTTGCTTCATATATTTTGTCTGGTTTTCTATTTGCTATGTCAGATAGGGAAATTCAGAGGTCAATGTGAAACTAGGCTGATTGAAAAATTGTTTTCATAATGAGCAAAAGTCAACATTGCTTTCACTTGTCATATACTCTTTTCTCAGTACACATTCTGAGAAGTTTTAAGGAAAGACAAAAACAGCCAGAATGTACTTTTTTATTTTTAATTCTGAGAAAATAAAGGATTCTTAGATGTTAATTACAAGTTAATAAAATATTGTCAGCTATTGTACTTTAGTGTATTTAGAACAAAGCTAAGTTTGAGTGAACTGACTTCATTTCTTTCAATTTTGTCTAATAGTAAAACCAGCTATCCTTTATTTCCCCAAAATGCTTCATTTTGATTGTAGCAAGACACACATATTCTTTACCTTTAAAAATAAAACAATGGTATATCTGTTGATGGTATAGATTACCATGATATAAAATTCTGGAGGAACTATATTTCATTCCACCAAACATGAAGTCATGAGGTCTACCATTGACAAGGTTGAAAGTGCATTATGATACAAGAACAGAAAAATTTAGAAGGCTTTTCATCACTAGAGATCTTAAGCTCAATAACAGGCAAGAGGAAAGATCTTAAGAATTGAGCGCACGCTTGTAATCCCAGTACTTTGGGAGGCGAAGACCGGAGGATCTGGGTTTGCGGCCAGCCTCAGCTCTCTCTCTCTCTCTCTCTCTCCTTAGTGAGGCCCTCCGCAACTTCGTGAGACCCGGTTTCAAAACAAAGTATAAAAAATAGGGTCGGGGGGTAGCGCGGAGGTAGAACGCCCCTGCGTTCAATCCCCGGTACCGCAAAAAAAAAAAAAAAAAGAATTGAGAATGGGTTTTTTGAGTCCCAGATTTAGCTATTATTATGCTTTGGATCTTAAATGTAACCTAAAGGCCCATGTGTTGAAGGCTTGTTCCCTGGAGTAGTGCCAGTGGAAGGTTGTGGAACCTTTAAGAGGTGGTGCCTGCTTAGGTCTCTAGGTCATTGAGGGTACGCCCTTGAAGGGGATAGTGGGATGTCAGCCTCTTCCTCTCTTTCCTTCCCTGGCTATGAGGTGAGCGGTTCTGCTCTACCATGCACTCTCACCATGATGTACCGCCTCAACACTGGCCCCAAAGCAATGAGGTGATCAACCCCGGACTGAAGCTTCCAAAACTGTGAGCTAAAGTAAACCTTCCTTTTTATAAGTTGATTATTTCAGGCATTTGTTGTAGTAGCAGAAAGCTAACAAAAATATTTTGTCCTTGTTTTACTAGCATAACAACTTGGTTATGTAGATGTAACTGCAAAGTCTTTGGTCTAATTTCCAGGTTTTGGGTCCACCTTGAATTGACTCTTGTGCAAGGTGAGAAAGTGGGGTTTATTTCCATTTTTCTGCATATGGATAACCAGTTTTGCCAACACCATTTGTTGAAGAGCCTATCTTTTTTTGAGTGTTATGTTTTTGGTCCCTTTGTCAAAACTCAACTGGCTGTGTGTGGATTTGTTTCTGAGTCTTCTATTCTGCTCCATTGGTCTGTGTCTGCTTTTGTGCCAATACCATGCTGTTTTTATTACTGTGACTCTGTAGTATAGTTTGAAGTCAGCTACCTCCTGCATGGTTCTTATTGCTGAGAACTATTTTGGCTATTCTGGGTCTTTTGTTGTTCCATATGAATTTAAGGACTGACTTTTCTATATCTTTGAAAAATGACCATGGTATTTTAATAGGGATTGCATTGAATTGATTTTGATATTTATCTTGCCCATCCAAGAGCATGGGAGATCCTTCCACCTTCTAAGATCTTCTTCAATTTCTTTCTTTAGTGTTTTATAATTTTCATTGTAGACCCTGCTATACCATTCCCGGGTATCTATCCAAAAGAACTGAAACCAGACTACCATAGTAATGCATGCATATCTCTGTGTATAGCTGTACAATTTATAATTGCCAAACTATGGAACCAGCCGAGATGTCCATCAACAGATGAATGATTACAAAATTATGGCATATATACACAATGGAATTCTACTCAGTCATAAAGAAGAAAAATGTTATTTTCAGGGAAATGGATAGAACTGGAGAACATTATGCTAAGTGAGATTAGTGAGTCACAAAAAGTGGAAGGTAGGATGTTCTTCCTCTTATAGGGAAGCTAGGGAGAAATTGGGACACAGGAGGGATTCCAGACAAAGAACGAGAGACCTTAGTGGAGTGAAGGTGGAGACCTAATTGAGGGAGATGGGAGTGGGAAGGAAGACTTTAAGAAGGAAACACCTCAATGGACATGGTGTACATACACAAATCTATCAAAGCCAGTCACTGTGTTGAGCACAGGAAGATGGGGAGGAAAAGGGAATGGGGTGGGAACTGGGAGAGGGCACAAGTACTATGTGTATGCATGCCTCTATCACCCTGAATTTCATCAAGATGTATAATTACAATGCATCAATAGAAAAAAAGGGATAAAAAAAATAAAGTGTCAAACCATGTATTTTGTAATATCAATCTCATGCACACTAATGCAAATGAAAATATACTATTTTTATAACATTTATATATTTAATGTCAATAAATACAAAAGCAAAAGTAAATTATTACAAAACCCACAATAATTTTTATCTTAATTCGCAACACAATTCACATGATCACACACCTTTAAATAGGAAAATTTTACTATGCAAACACCTTGGAAAGAGTTGTAATTGTAATTTGGTTCAATGGTTTTATAGCTATGGTTTCTTGGCTAAAGGTATTTATCATTTTTTGTCCAAAATTTTAATAAAAGATAGTTACTCTAAGTGGACTATTGTCATTCTATATAACCAGTGATATAAATTATATTGAGAAATAAGAATAGTCATTAAATATTAAGAGTATATGTATCATGTCTTTCTTTACACTTATAGAATAGATATTAATCAGTCTTGGAGTTACAAAAAAAAAAGGGAAGAAAAACTTACTTCAAATTTGTACCAAGTCAATCAAGTAGAAATCTAGAGAACCTTGTGTTGAGATGAAAGGCATTTATACTTGGCATTTTCTTCCAATAAAAAATAAAGTTGGTGTGCCATCATCTTGACATTTACTTAAATATTTATAAAAAGCATTTAGGGCACTGATTCTCAGTTAGTTGAACACTGGAATCACCTAGAGTTTAGAAAGCAGTAATGCCTATACAATACCTCTGAAATATAAAATTAATTGGTATAAGGTAGACAACGGGCATAGAGATTTTTATAATGCCTCAGGTGATTCCAATTTGTACCAGTTTGAAAATCACTATCTTAGAGAACTGCTCCATAATCAAATCACAAAGATCAGTCTTCATAAGAAACATTCTCCATATCCTGATTTCATTGAGTATACTGTTACTTTAAGCATCTAAAAGATGTATCTCTCTTGATTACAAAATAAATGCCTTAAGGAATAGATTTTGTTTCATTATCATTGTCACCACATATAAGAAACGAGAGGCACAAAGTAGTTGCTAAATACTATCTTTTAAATGAACACATGATTACCCTATACTTCTTTTATAACTCCATCTTCTAGTAAATTATAAACATAAGAATTCAAAAGATTTTTATGGATAAAAAATAAACGACTGAAGCAACTGGGATAATGTTTAAGGCAAAACAAAAATCTTATAGAAACACATTTTAGCAACACATACATAAATATAAATAGATCAAAAGTGGAAAAAGAATATACAAAAGAGTGCAACATTTAGCAGTTGAGAATTGAGCTTTCAAATATTCTTCACATTCTTACACTCAGAAATGAAGTAATTCTAAACAACTGGTTATTTAGCTAATATCCATGAGCACATGTGCAGATAAGGTTTCTTTGAAAAACAGAATGACATCTTAATCTTGATGAACACAGCTGAGTTTTCAAAATTCAAGTAAATGAAAATTTAGTACAACCATGATAGCATTTCCAGATAGTTGCAGTAAAAACAAAAGCTTGTTTCTGGCTAAATTATTTGGCATTACCTATTATTATGTATTCTCAGTTGTGATCCAGTAGCTTCTTCAGTCTCACATTGATAAACAACTATTTTGGCACATCCTTACATAATGTGTTTATTTAGAGAAACTTTATTAATAACAGAATTCCTTTTTAATAGCTAGATTGTCAGATATGGCTTCATTTATCAATGTTCCACAACTATTAGGACACTTTAAATTCAGTTAATATCTTAGACTACGAAACTTTGGTTTTCTTAAAGCCAGCATTGGTTGCTTGATTGTAGGCTTGTCACCAAAAAGTGCTGCTTCACTCTCAGAGGTTGGAAATCTTTTCTGATATATTAAGGGATATTCCTTCTGAAACTTAAAAATGAGATAAGGAGTTAAAAGGTATTTAACATATATGCCCCTTGTTGATGCCAGTGCTCAACATTTTATAAGAATCCAGTGCCTTTCTTAAAGATGGATTGCAGAAACAAGTCTCCTTTTATTTTATCCTTCCCTCTTTCTTTTTGCATTTATGAAAGGTACACTAGACGACTTCTTAGATCCTATTAGAATTAACATTCTAGGATTCTCTTCTACTGCTAATTCTCCCCATAAATTTCAGAAAACTTATGAAGGTCACTGGGATCTGGTACAGTTTATATTTCTTGAGTGTGTTTCAGACTTACAACTATTCTTGCCAGAACCATGTGGCTACTGGGTTTTTGCCTTAGAGCTAAAAATTCTAAATGGTAGTGTTCAGTCACTCAAAGTTACATATTATAATCCAGATTTTATAATTGCTTTCCTAGACCAATCCAAGCTCTAATTATATAAAACATCAGAAACAAAGGAGAGTATCTATTATTGTTATTATTAAAAATTCAGGACAGCTGGATGTGGCACTGAATGCCTGTAACCCCAGTACTTGGGAGGCTGGTATAGGAGGATTGCAGGTTCCAGGCCAGTGCACGGTAATTTACTGAGACCTTGCTTCAAAATAAAAATATAAAATAGGGCTCGGGGTGCAGTTCAAAGGTAGAATGCTACTGGGTTCAATCCCCTGTACCACACACACACACATACACACTAAGAGTAAAATCCGGTAGGTACTCATATATTTTAGAAGTAGTTTAATGTACAAATATAGTATACCATAATATATAGCCTATATATTCAAAATTTAAAATCTAAAAGATTAAAATAAGAAACCAGATTCTGTTAGCAACCACTAAATAGCATATTAGAAAATATTTATTTTTATGACTGAAAATTTGTTCATTTTTTTACCTGTTTTAGTTTTCTTCTTTTCTCCTTTAGAGGTAAACTCTTGTTTTTTATAATATTCTCTAAAAGTTCTGCAATTGCTGCTTGAGAGGTAGAAACCTTTTGTTCATCAAACTCCTGAGCACTAATCTGCTTACAATAAGAGTAAGTTGGCAAAGGAGCAAGGCCATCCTCTGGATTTTGAATCTGTAGTGAACAAGATGAGACAGTAAAAATCTGTTAATTCTGGTCATGTTCTCATTTGATAAAGTGTATTTTTGATAGGATCTAGTACCTATTATTTTGACACTAATGAAACATTTACTGCATTAAAAAAACTATGTATTATGTAGTAGAGTAATAAGTAGGATCTAAATCCCAACTCCACAATCTACGAGTTTTTAATTCAGTTTAAAATATCAATATTATGACTTCGTAATAAAGTATTCATCTACAGATTTTGAGCATAGGGGCATGGGCAGAGCCTATATATCTAATGATGAGAAACTGTAGGGGATAGTTGTAACTATGATGAACCAGGACAATATTAGAATAAGAAAAAACATAAACACATGCTGGTCAGCCAGAGCTGGATATAGTAGGTATCTCTTGTTTTTGGATGCTCAGTATTCCTTTTGTAACAATTCCTTCCCATTCTACCCTCATCATTTTTGAAGAACAAATTCTGCTCAATCTAGGTAGAGCCAATCAGAATATGACCCTCTCTCCATTCTACCTGCTGTATCACCCAAAGCATGCACATTTAACCTAGATTAGGCCAATCGAGAGTCCATACCCAGAACTTTTCAAATTGGGGAGGACATATGGCTCTTTTTCCTTTGGATTTCAAACCTACGGCTGTGATGTGAGAACTTTAATCAGCCATCTTCTCCATTATGAAGAAGCCAATTGTGAAAAACAAGCCTGGAATGGAAGTAAGAGATGGAAGGATGGAAACAAGGTCTGTCTATATTCCTGACTTTTAGAGGTTGATAATTTAAGCTAATAAAGATGGGGCTACTTTAAGATGAGTTTGCCACATGCAAATGACTCATGCAGAGGCTTTTAAGACTCAGAATACCTACACGGCCCTTTTTTAAGTAGTCAAGATGTTTCTCCACTGCAGTCTGTAAGTAAGAGGGTACTTGAAGAATTTCTTGATGATGATCCATTAAGAAAGAAACTAATCTTGCAGCAAGAAGCTCATCAAGATCCACTTCTTCAGCACAGCACAGCACACACCGAGAAAAAGTATGTATCATCTAGAAACATATGAAAAGATATGAATTTTAAAACTTAAGGTGTCATAGAAATTAAAATTATCAATAATTTCCAGGTAGCATTATGTGAAAAATTAAGATAAAGCAGTAAGCTTTAAAAATGACTTTGTTTTAAAAAAATGAGGACAATAATTTATTACAGTTAGAAATGTAAGAATTCTATTATGCTTAAGTCCTTCTTAAAATCCGTGTTAAGTATTTTCTTAATATAATTCTGAAAGATTATATAGGGCTTAGGGTTTTCTTTAATTTTGTTGAGATTTTACCAGCAAACACCACAGGTTCCATTAATACCATATAGATGTATTATTTAAGCTTAAAAGATCGTTAGAGAATAGACTTATTACATTAATTCCACAAAATCACAAACTAGGAGAAAATATAACATATAACATATACAGAATATATATTCAGCAGAGGTTGCAAAGTTGAAACTATCTTTTGGAACTCTGGAAAATAGCTTTTAAAGCTATTCTATCAGTCTTTAAGCAGTAACTTAATGCACACATTTTTCAATTCCATTAACAAGGGCCTTCAAATCCTGAGATAAATTGTTTCAAAATTCATTAATTTCATTCATATCCATGTAATCCACTAACTACAATATACACGCACCTTATTCTAAAACAATTAGAATGGTTTTCCTTTCTAGTTCCAACACACAGTCAGTCCTCAGATTTTCTACATTCTTCACCTTGTGGAATTCATTTACTCTTATACTTTCAACAATCTATCTTTGTGGATGACTCAAAAAATTTTCCTCTGCCCTGTCTTTTCGATCACCATACTCATATTTCCCATATCCTCCTGGATAATTTTTACTTAAGATGTCTTACCAGTTTAAAACCCCAAAGTATAAAACCAAAATCATCACCTTCCCACTCATGTTTCTCAAAAGAACTTCCCTTACCAACTTCTTATGCTTTTTAATAGTGCCATAATTACTCAAGAATAATTCTTTTTCTGTATACGAGGTTTGTCATTGTTAGAGAACTGTCCATAATAATGAGTGGCAGAACAGAGCATAGCTACAGAACCTTACTATGAGAACCTTTTGTAAATTGAAGCTACAGTCTAAGGAAGTGGTAGTTCTCAAAAGAGAGAAATTATTTCAAGAATCATTTCCAACCAATAATCTGCATATAAATTCCTCTATCCCTATTCTCAAGACAGAGACATCAAGAAGGTAACAATTGAAATAATGCTGTGTATGCATGTTAAACTATTCATGCCAATCTCAAAGACATCTACAGGGAAAGGGTGTGAGGGGGGTGGGACCTGGAGGGAAATGCTCCATGAGTTGTGTGTATGTAGAGTCATATCACTCTGTACCTCAGTATGATGAATAATCATAATACACCAACTTCTTGACCACAATGTCCTGCTATCATAATTCATCAAATAGAACTTTCATACTACCATATTCTGAAACACTCTGACTTACTGCATCTGGATTTCCTTTTATTTTCTACTTCCACAGAAAGTAGCCTTAAGCTTCCACCCAGTACCTACACTCCTCTTATTTTCCCACCAAACAGAATTGGCACAAGGCAACACAATGTGGTCTGTCTGGGTGAATCACCATGAAGCAATACAGGATGTTTGAGGAAGAAAAGTCCTCTGTCAAGACTAATACTAGTATATGAAAGATTGTGCACAAAGGATTACTATACCAACATTTGCTGCTAGGAAAGGAAAGGTTAGACTTCTAAGAGCCTTTCTAACTCAAGAATCAAGGACTTCAAGATCAAGACATCACTTGAGTGGTACTTTCAGATAGATTGTTTTTCTTTTTTTTTATTCTTTCCATAAAAAAATAAACTTACCAGTGATCTTGTACCCATTGCATCATGAAGTTTGGGCATATCAACATTTTGACTCATTCGAGAAATCATGCGCATTAAAAGTTGAAGCTTTCTACGATTTGGTGGGGGAAGCAACAAACAACATAACTGTAGTGCATTGATGGCAACTCTCTCCAGATGAGGTTGTAGCAAACCTAGAAGGCAAGGTCACCCCACCCCAAAGAAATCATCAGTATTAGTTGCTGTCACACCACCAGCATATAGTCATATAAAGAGGCTAAAGTAATACCTTAGTATTTCTTATAATTATTTCTAGAAATTTACACATTCCTCAAAAGCATAGTAAGATTTTCTTTATTTTCTTCATATTTCTAAGTACTAAAATCCTTCACTTATTTTAAATAAAGTGACTTAGAATAAGTGAAACTGAAGGAAAAGAAAATATGTGATTTAAGTAGGTAGAATAAATTTTGGTTATATCATGACAAAAGTCTTTTACAGTGATGCCTTTTGGAGGACAAAATAGCAATTTCAGAGAAGAAAAGCCAGGTAAGCAAAACAGAGTTAGTAGACACAGTTAATATTGCATGCATTGAAAGCAACAACCTTACTTTGCGTGCCAGTCAACATAGAAGAAGCTGGAGGTAAAGAATTTTCTGAAAGTTCTATTGTACTTTTGCATAGTCTTTTATTGACTGTGGTAATAGACTCTCCAAGTTCACTTTCCATAGCTGTTTGTACACTTGTGCTGCCTTGTCCAAGATTTGGTTTCATGATAATTTCAGCCACTGGTGTATTGATATAACTACTCCGTCTTGTACTACTTCTTAAAAGCAAACTCTGAGATCTACAAAGCTGTTTTGGCTTGCAATTCCCATTACTTAACTCTTCTTGGTCTTGATCAGTCAAAGTAGAGGTTCTCTTAAAACCAACACAGAGTGGCTTTTGAACACTTTCCTCTGAATGAAGATTCAATAGAGATTCTTGTTTGGGCTTTGACTCTAAAAATTGTTTATTATTTTGTCCTTCTATGTTCAGAACAGATTGATGGGAGGAAATGGACATTTTTTTACTTGACTTCTCTGGCATGTCTATAATCCCTTCCAAAGAAGAACACCTTGGTTTGATGTTAGAGGACAGAACATGTATACTACTTAAGCCTGTTAAATTATGACAACTTCCTCCCATTATGTCATTAGCACTGGCTCTTCTATTTCTTAAATTAGCTAGCTGCATTTTCTTAGTACATCTTTCTTGAAATCTTTGATCACTTATCTGTTGTTTCTCAGCAGAATCTGATTCTTCGTTTTTGTCTTTGTGAAGCAGACTAAGAAGAAGACACTCAGTTGATTTGAAGGAATTCAGATTGTTTAAGTGAAGGATTTTTGAAGACTGTGGATCATCTTGGATTTTATGTATCCCACTGGGTCTATCTGAAACTGTGATGTAGCCACAAACAACTACCAGAAAATGAAACAAAAATTAAGATGCAACTGTATGACAGTGGACAAAAATAAAACAAAAACAATAGTAAAGTTAAAAAAATAAAGCATCACTATAGTATATATTGTTAGTATAGTACAAATAGCAGCTGCTTAATTTGGAAGCCACTTTAATAAGACATGCAGCATTCGGTTATAAACGTGCAAGATTGACTAGTGGTTTTTCCATTTGTGGTGATATAAATAACTTTAAGAATTATTTTAACAGCCTAATTAAATAGATTGAGTCAGAATACATTTAAAAATATCTGCTCTCCTACAAGTACTAAAAACCTCTTAATTATAAGACAACTGTGAGAAAACAGAACAATTACAGTCATCTCTTGGTATCTACTGGGGACTGATTCCAAAATTTTCCATGGACACAAAAATTCACAGATGAAAATATATATAAAACAGAATGACAAGGGAAAAAAAGGCGTGTACATATTCAGTACAACTGTAATTATTTTTTTGGGGGTGGGTGGAAGAATATTTAATCCTGGGTTAGTAGAATCCAGGGATGTGGAAACCAGGAACACAGAGGGCCAGCTGTACCTATATTTGTTATTATTCCTGGCATGGGGCTTCTAAAACCCTTTGAATTTCTGAGTGATGAAAGGTTTTCATTATTCATGAGGAGCCTATTTAGGCTACAGTAACTCATGGCTGGCCATGCTTAGAGTGTCTGAACTTTTAGTCCCATCTGCAACCTCCTGGGAAGGAAAGGGGCCTAGAGATTGAGCTCAATCACCAAAGGTCAGTGATTTAATCAACCACACCTAGGTAAAGAAAACTTCAATTGAAAGTTTAAAACTGTAAGTCTAAGGGAGCTTCTAGACTGGTGAATACATGGATGTGTTGGGAGGGTGGCTTTCCTAGCAAGGGCAGAAGTGCTATGCCACTCCTTACCCCACTCATTTGCACTTCTTCCTTTTGGTTGTTCTGAGTTCCATTCTTTAAAACAAACTGCTGATAATCCTAAGTAAAGTACTTTCCTGAATTCCGTGAGTTGTAGAGAATTGCTGAACCTGAGAGGGGTTTGAGTGAACTCCAGAACTGGGAGTTGCTTGGGAGAAGAGCAGATAGCCCAGGAACCTTATTTGCAGCTGGCATCTGAAGTGAGGACAGATCTTAAACCTTAACCTGTGGGGTCTGGGTTGAGTTTGTGTAGTTAAATGTCAGAACTACATTGAATTGTGTGACACTTAATTGATGTAGGGACAACTGGTGTTGGAACAACATACTCGAATCATTAGAAAATGACATAAAAGCAACCAATCACTGAATTTAAAAATAATTTATAGTCTGCCACTTAATATATTTACCTATGCTTCTATAGATTTTTTTTTTTCTTGAGATGGGGTCTCACTCTGTTGTCCAGGCTGGCTTAAGTGCTCCTCTTGCCTTAGCCTCCTGAGTATCTGGTACGACAGGTGCACTACCATATCTGGCTACCTCTGCTTTCTATCTTTTAAATTTTATAACACTTGAAAACTTTAATAAAATGAATTTAAGTAATAAGCGAAATCTATACATACCCAAAATGTTCACAAATAATTCATAATATTCAAATGTAAGTAGAGGTTCAGAGAGATCTAGAAAATAATCTGCAATTGTTCTGAATACATCTCGCTCAAATCCAACATACGTTGGATTACTCATGTCATTACTTCTTGGCCCTAAAAAGTAGAAGGCAAAAGAAACAGACAAAATATATTTTAATTTAAATACAATTAAAAAAACAAATTAAAAATATAAAACTGATACTTCATGAGAGAGTTATGTTTGATAACAAATTCTACCACAATCCAAAAGTTTAAAGGGTTGTATACATATCATTCCGTCTCATTATCTTTTCACTGGAATCACTGTAAGCAGTCAATTGTTAGCATTTTATTTTAATATTATTTTAGAAAAACTGTACATACAGAAAAAATTTAATGTATTTCAAAAGCATTAGAGATGTTTAATGAGATTTTATTGCTATTCATTTTGTAAAGCAAAGAGTATTTGGATAATGCAAATAATTTTTCCAAATGATCTTTTGTAAATTTACATTTTTATTAATAAATTTTGCCTGATATGAAGCATACCCTTAATGAATTTTAATATCTTTACACTGTGATTTCCTAAGTTTACCACAAGTACTGTGACAATTATGACTACTCATTAATGTTTCTTCAGAAATAAGAGCTGATCATATTTTACAGATAAGAAAACTGAGGATCAAAGCTGGGCGTGGTGGTGCACGCTTGTAATCCCAGTACTTGGGAGGCTGAGACAGGTGGATCGCAGGTTCCCAGCCAGCCTCAGCTACTTAGGGAGGCCCTCTGCAACTTAGTGAGACCCTGTTTCAAAAATAAAGAATAAAAAATAGGGCTAGGGGTATAGCTCGGAGGTAGAATGCCCCTGAGTTCAATCCCCAGTACCGCAATAAAAGAAAAAGAAAAAGAAAAAGAAAACAGAGACTCAGAGTAACTTGTTTAAGATGAAACAGTCCTTGGTAGTAAAGCTATAATTAGAACTTACAGAGGTATAAAGTGAAAGCAAGCAAGGCCCAGGAATTTGAGGTCCAACAACATTTAAAGTGTGATCCATGGATTACATACATCAGAGTCTCCCAATGAACTTGTTAAAAATACTAACTCCTGTACACAGACCAGAATCCACACAGGGGGAGCTAGGAACTTATTGACCTAGAAATGTTTGCTTCTGTTTTACTAATTTAGTAGTTTCCAAATACTGACTTGGGAATATGAAGAATCTTGTGAGGCATGGTGACAGAGAGCAAGAGAGAGAGAGAGAGAGAGAGAGAGAGGTTCCTTGATGCAATGGCACATCCAAATCAATCTTTGTTGAGTCTTCCTAGTGACTATGATATACTGAGTTTAGAGTCACTATACTATTTGTCAAGTTAAAATCTCTCTTCCTAAGTCCAAATAATGTCTTTCACTTCTCATTTGATGGCTACATAATAGTAAGCATACACCGAAAAAAATAAATAAAAAAATAACACACACACAGCTTAAAGGCTAACATGGATTTGTTTTTTTTTTGGTACTGGGAATTGAACTCAGGGCATTCTACCTCTTAGCTACACCTCCAGCCCTTTTCGTTTTGAAACAGGATCTGCTAAGCTGCTGGAGGCTGGCCTCAAACCTGTGATTCTCCTGTCTCAGCCTCCCAAGTACTGGTATTACAGGCGTGTGCCACTGCACCCAGCTTAATATGGACTTTTTGTAGAGCAAAATAGATATTTTTCTAAGGAGGATGTGAGAAATATTCTTAGTATGTAGAATAAAATGCTTGATAATCATTTGAATGTTTTCTAATTCACATGTTTACTGGAATTAATAAGGAATTTACAATGAGAGAATTTAGGTCTGAGCTCTAGCTCCTTTGCATGAAGAAAAAACTTAAGAGGGTCTTGGTTTTCTCCTCTGGAAAAAAATTGGGGATAGTATACTGGTTACTTATTTTTATATATCACAGGATTATTCTGGGGGATTAAATATCAAGTAAAGTAACAATCTTAATTTTGCCTCTGGTTAAATACATAATTATGTTAAAATCCAGTAAACTAGACATTTGGTATCATTTAGGTATAACATGGACTGGGAAGTGAAGACACAAATCCTTAAAGATGGATGCCAGAGAAATCCGTACTAGTATGCTTATCTGAGTTGTAAACCATGCGCCAAGGGAGAGAGGGCAGCTAGGTAGGAAAGGTTAAGAGAGAAATTCAAAGGTCTTAAGATTATGATCAGAATCTTTACCTTACCTTAATTTCATAAATAAGATGTTTCTGTAATTTATTTACTTTGTCTCTATTCTGTTATTTTCTCACATTGACACCCAGTGGACAACAAAGGAATAAATACTTATCCCAAACATTAAAAAAAATCCCCATCAGAATTTTTGAAAACACTAATTTTATAAGAACTAGAAAACTACATCTGTAACTAAAATTATTAAAATACAATTTAACTTTTGGTGATTTAAAAGCAAATACCTTTGTAAATTTTTAAAATTTATTTTGAAAGTAACTAGGTTTTTGTACTTGAACCAGGGTCTTAAATTATAAAAATCAATTATCACTGGTCACTGTGAAAAAGCTTGATCATTGAAATGATTAAAAAATGATTTATAGATTAGTGACAGATCTTTCTTTTCATAAACATAAAAGTTCTATTAGTACAGCCTATGGAATAGTAGCATGTTATAAAGCACATGAGTGTTAAAGCCATGTACAATGGCAATAGGAAGAAGTGGGTTTCATGAAACTTCATCTCTGATTGAAGCTTCTCTCCTTACAAGCGGTTCTACTTCCAAGCTGCCACTTGAGCCCTCTGGGGTTCGCCGAGGCAATTACAATACTGGAGATTTTACCTAAAAATCCTTTGAAATCCTCTAGCCTATGAGTTGATGATTTATGTGAACTGAGCCATAAGTGATGGGCTTGAATTATAAAATCACCTCTGCACAGAACACATTAAGGGCCTGCTACATAACATAATCAATTTTAATAGACTTTCACCTAAATATCAAGAGAAATAATAAACTTTAATTTTATTAGGACTTTCATAAATTATTTAAAAAATTTCCTTGTTTTTTGCTAAAACACCATTAATATAAAACATATATTTCTCTTTATAATTTAACTTACAATTTGCTAGGCACTTCATGGCAGATAAAACCCAGTGAGGAAGGTCATCTAGGCACACACAAAAAACACTGTTTAGTAAATCACACAATTATTATGATAGTATATTTTATAACTTCATACTTATGTATAGTTATATAAATATGTGTGTGTATTACCAAGATTAAAAATTATATTTAAAAAGACATAGGGTGAGGTTAATATTTGAAAATATAAAGTTTGAGAAAGTTACAGAGATCCTGAGTTTGACTCTGTCCACAATACATAAAACAATTTGCTATGCCTGAAATCAAGGATTAATTAGTTTGGGGACATGTTCTCATTTATAGTCCTAATATTCACCTTTATCTACATCATCATCTTCTTTTATACCTGTTTCAGTTCTGTCGATTGCTATGCTACCCGAGTATTACTGACTTTAGTGAGATTTATGATTCAAATGAGCTATATCTGAGTATTAGAGTATTGAATAGCGAGGTTTGCTAAAATCTTTCAATTGCCACCATGTCTATCTTGCTTATCACTAAATCTTTATTTAGCACAATGCCTGACACATTGTAGGTCTCAACACAATGTGGATAATCAATAGTTTTAATTATGTTTACTTACCTTTTGGATGTTTAACCTTGTTATTTAAGACAAAATACATGAATTCACCTAAGCAGTTAAATATAATTTCTTATAATAGCATAATATACACTTATTCAACTGTTATTACTAAAGCATGTGTAATGATAAAGCATTAGACCTTTTGCTGTTCCCTTAATGAGAGTATTCTACTTTCTAAGTCTGGGTCTTTCTGTACTCTCCTATAGCTATAACCTTTGTCACTAAGTTTGGGAAATTCTAATTTTTTTCATTAATACCAACCTGATTTGTCTTGTAGTATAACTACTCCATGTTTACTTGTATTGGCCATGTTATACATTATATATTGAGGAATTACTTGGTTTGGATTTATGAGTTCTTCTAGGGATGGCACACCTAAAATGGTTTGCAGGCTAAAAGAAAGAAAGAATACATTTTTTCTCAATAAAATAAGAGGAATAAAATGTAAATATGAGTACGGCCGGCAAACAGAGCCATAAGAATATTTTCTTTTTCTTAACCAAATTTCCAAGGTTTATTATTTAATATCCACTTTCAAATATATATATACCTCAAAAACACTGAAAGGATTCCAATATAGATTGTAAACTAGTTATGACTTAATAAAAAGATAAAGCAAATCATAATAAAAGCATTCTATTTCTACTGTACTAGAGCTATAGCAAAAGCATTTATTAGGAAATATATACACAGGTTAAATTCTAAGTTTTGAGAATTAATCTATTTTCATATTTTGATGAAAATGTCAAATTAATAATCTAAATGCTTCAGGAACTTGATTATAGTTTAGTTTTATCTTACTAGATCAGAATAATATATCTCCAAACTTCTTCAACATCTTCTTGGCTTATTTCTCTATTACCAGTTGAGTTTTCTTGATCTTCATTGATTATTTCATGATTTATTTTCTCTGTATTTTCCTGAAGAAAATAATTACTTTGATTTAATTTGTTATACTCAAGTTAAGGAAATATTGAACAGGTACCGCTCCTAGTACTTAATAGTTTTATTAATATAAGTCTATTGTGGTGCTACAAAGTGACTATTGCCAAAAGAAATAATGTAACATCTGATAATAGTTTTTGGTTTTGCAGCTGTCCCTACCATACTCAAATCACCTTTATTTTTAGGTATTTATAGTTTTGTTAACATTATGAAAGAATAGGGGCAAGAAAAATTAGTTGAGGAGTAATGTAGAAATCCTACTGCTATAGTTTGGATCTTCAATGTCCCTTAAAGGCCAGTGCATTGAAGGCTTGGTTTCTAACGTGTGCTGCTATTGGGAGGTGGTGGAAATTTCCGAGCTGGGAAGTTAAATGGTTGAAAGAAGTCACCAAGAGTGTGTCTTTCAAACGGGTAGTGGGGATATGGTCCCCTCCTCTCTCTTTCACCTCCCAGCTGCTGAAAGGTAAGAAGTTTCCTCTGGCACACACCCTTACTACTGCCTTCCCACAGGCCCAAAAGTGACAGAGCCAACTGTTCATAAACTAAAACCCCTGAAACCGCAAGACAAAACAAACCTTTCCTCCTTTTATGTTGATTCTCTCAGATATTTTGTCACAGTGACAGAGGCTAATTAACATACCGGGTAGGAAAGAACAACAACAACTTAACAAAATATTTTTAGGTTATATAATTATCATTTTCAAATATGTCTCACTATCATTTTTTATCATTGTTTCTATAGGTTTGAAATAAATTCACATATGTATTTGTAGAATGTAATATAGGATAGATTTCCGAATTGTCTTCAAATGATAATCATTTACTTTTAATGATCCTATTATTAAGTGCATGGTAATCATATGTAAACCTGTGATTAATAAAAGGCATTTTACCTGAGAGAAATGTAATCCATGTTTCTTCGGTGTTCTACGAGATAAGTTTCGTAATTTAAAAATACTATCTTTGTCTTTGGAAAGGTTCTCTATGCTGTTTTTTCTCAATTCTGGATGCCTTCGTGGAAGAGTTTTAAGTGGAGAAGTTGCAGGAAATCTGATTTAAAAATAACATACAATTAAAAAATGTGAGATAAGAAACTAACTTTTAGAGCCTATTTTAAAAATCATACAAAGAACCTGATTTACTTATATTAATTACCAAGGAATGATGATTCTAAAATAAATTATTTTCCCACTATATATTTAAATAATTCAAGGGTACTATTAGGTCAATTCTCCTGGAGAAGTATTGCTTATACACAAAATGGCTTTAGAAAACAACATTTAATGATGAGTTATTGGTTTGTATATATTGTTTTTCATTTGTCCTAATCTCCAGAACTTAGTTTTTTTCTCCGTATTATTGTAATACTTTTTCCTCCTTTAATTTTAATATAAAATATTTCAAAGATAAGTACAGAAAATAATATAAAGCAACATCCATGTATGTAACAATCAAGCAGTGCAATCATTGACACTATGCCAAAGACACCATTATCTTTTTTTAAGTAAAAGAAATTCTTTGCTCATTTCGTTTCTTTTCTCCCTTTCCTAAGAGAAATCATAAACTTATAGTTTGTGTATTTCATTCTTGCCCATGCTTTTATATTTCCAATAAATATGTATAAACAATATGTGGTCTAGTGATTTTTCAACTCATGATATCTCATATCATACATTAAATTCATACATAACTTCTTAGTGACATTCAAAGTTCTTTTTTGCTGGGTGTGGTGGTGCACACCTGTAATCCCAGTACTTGGGAGGCTGAGATAGGAGGATTGCAGGTTCACGGCCAGCCTCAGCTACTTAGTGAGGCCCTCCTCAACTTAGTAAGACCTTGATTCAAAATAAAGAATAAAAAACAGGACTGGGGGTGTAG
>PVJS01008771.1:0-13280 GCA_004027185.1 Glis glis
CCCTATTTTTTATACTTTATTTTGAAACCGGGTCTCACGAAGTTGCGGAGGGCCTCACTAAGGAGAGAGAGAGAGAGAGAGAGACGGGGGAAGAGAGAGAGAGAGAGAGAGAGCCTGCGCGAGAGAGCTGAGGCTGGCCGCGAACCCGGATCCTCCGGTCTCCGCCTCCCAAAGTACTGGGATTACAAGCGTGCGCCACCACGCCCGGCAAAATATTTAGAATAAATACCAAATCCTGAAGGCCAGGTGACGCTAGTCTAATTTTAGCTTTGAATACAAACTTTATCTGTGAGTCACCCCTTCCTCTTAACACACACGTCCATTAGTTGTCCATTAGTTACACTAATGCAGCCAGAAATCTATAGTTTCCACCACAGAGGCTGTAATTCGAGATCGACAGTCCTATTTCTGGTCTTTGTGGAATATCTTCAGTGACTGAGGACTGGCTGTGTTCCCATGGTTTTGCACATATTTCTATTTCATTTTATTTTAGTACTAGAAACTGAACCCAGGGACATTCTACCCCAAGCCCTAATTTTTTATTTTGTAACAGGGTCTCACTAAGTTGTTGAGGCGGGCCTCAGACCTGCGATCCTCCTTACTCAGCCTCCCAAGTACGGGGATTATGAATGTGCACCACCACGCCTGGCTCTTTGCGTATTTCTTATAGTTAGGCATCTTCCTGTTGGCCCACGCTCTGTTGCTCACCAAACCCCAGCCATAATGACTTCCTTTCTCCCCCCATACAAGAACACACCAACCTCATTCAGTCTTGGACTTGCAACCTCATTTCCTGAATGACTTTCTCTCCCAAGTCTTCCTGCATCCAAATGTCACTTCCTTGGAGAACCTTCCATGACCTGCCCACCCTCTTCCGCCCCCACCCAGCTTCTGTTGCTATCATGCTGCCCTCTTTATTTCCGTCACGTCAGGTGATAGCATGGGATATTGTGCTGTTTATTTATTAGATTATTAACACATGTCACCTGGGATCAGAACATGAGCGCATGGTCCTTGAGCAGGGCCTCTGTCCATCTTATTTAGCCTGTAGCTTCAGTACCTCTAACAATGCGTGAAGTGGGAGTCTTTTGATCGTCACTTGCTAACTGGCAGGCACTCAGGTGGGTAGGACAGTGCTACTGGGAAGATGGCCCAGTGTAAGAGCATGAGAGAAACCCCACTGCTTTCTCCCCAGTTTCCATCTGTATTGTGTTTATCTTGTTCTAGAGAAGTGCTGTAAGGAAAGACTGGCCAACAAGGCCTCTCAGATAGACAGTCCCATCTCGAAGGCACCAGAATAGAGTCTGGCCCTCAGCTTTCTTGAATCAATGAGGAAACAAATCCTTCAGTAGATGTTTCTAATAGAGCGCAGGACTGGGATTCAGGAGCCCTGACTGTATCCACAGCTGTGCCATTAATTATGAGCTACGTGACCTAAGATAAGCTCCCTCCTCCTTATGAACCATGGTTTCCTCGCCTTGAAATGAGGGGTTGGAACTGGCAGGTGTCTGCATTCCCTCTCAGATCTATGATTCCTTGAGCGATGACAGCCAGCCATTCATTAACAGGCGAGGTGCACCTAGAGCCTGGGTGGCCCCAGACACTCCCTCCACCCGGAAGTGCACTCTGGAGGGGAAATTAATGCTTGGGGAGAGCGCGATGAGCATGGCGTTTAGAACACAGGGCGTTAGAGATTGCCAAGGAGCATTTCTGTTGAGCTCTGAGAAGGAGCAGGAGTCTGCCCAAAGTTCCCCTTCCTCAGGAAGAGGATTTAGATGAGAGTCCCAGACGCGACCCCTCCCTCCAGAGCACCACTGTCGTTCAGCATGGAACCCTCCGGCCCCCATGTTCCTTTGGTAATTCTTTCTCTTCAACCTTTTCTCTTGTCCCGTGTTGAGGTCATGATGATTAGATTTCAATCACCTTTAATTTAATCACACCCATCTTTCTCTAAAATATAATGATATAAATATCAGAGCTCTATTCTCCAAGCTAGTCTTACAGCGGAGATATTTTTCTAAGAACATTGGGAAGAATGTTTGAAACTGGGACTGTCCTGAAAAGTCCTTTCAAAGTGCAAACTAGAGCAGCGAATTTCAAAGTCATGGTGCAGTCCACTGGACTCCAGCAAACCTTTAACAAACCACCGCTTGCTGATTCAGTGGAGTACCAAAGAAGAATGTCTACCCTGCTCTGAAAGCCCACTAAAATGCTCCTCCCTTTTCGAATGACATGTCCAGTTTGAGGCTGGATTTTTTTTCCTATAGAGTTCATACCAAACAACAGATTGCCACTGACTGAATGCAGGAAAATGTAGGAGAATTCAATAAAAGGGGTGGGAAATAAAGCTGCCCTCCCTGAAAAACAAGACAATAAATAAGAAGATGGAAATTAGGAGAAGAAAGTGGAGGAGGAGGAGGAGGAGGAGGAGGAGGAGGAGGAGGAGGAGGAGAGAAGAAGATGAAGAGGAAGAAGATGAAGAGGAAGAAGAGGAAGAAGAAGAAGAAGAAGATCAAGAAGAAGATGATGATCAAGAAGAGGACCTTCAACAATGTAGGCAATGAAACATCTAAGAAATAATTCAGGAACAGACGTTCTTAAGCTTTTTGGTCCTAGGATCTCTTAAAAATGCTTTAAAAAGGGTTAAAGATCACCAAAGCCTTGTTGTATGTGTTTTATTATATTTTATTGACCTTGTTAGAAACTAAAACTGAGAAATTGTTAAAATATCAATTTTCGTAATAATAACAATGATAACCCCATATCTTTTTCAAGGGAAACAATTTACCACTTTTTTCACTCTACTTTTGTTTGTTTGGGAATTGTTTTACATTTTTACGGAGCTCCTTACTCTGACTTAGTAGGAGAGAGCGGACTTCTCAGAGCAGAGCTGGGCCTGCTGTCTCTCTGTCGTGATGCAGAAAGCCATGTAGCCCCTGGGAAAGGGCCACTGTCCTCTACCTCATGATAGCGTGGAAGGAAAAATCCAGTAGCGTCTCAAGATTTTTTTTTCTTCTTTGGTACTGGGGATTCAAGCCAGGGGCAGTCTACCTCCAAGTTACACCCCAGTCCTTTTTATGTTTTATTTTTGAAACAGGGTCTCACTAAGTTGCAGAGGCTGGCCTCAAACCAGCAATCCTCCTGTATCAGCCTCCTATAAGTACTGGGATTACAGGCTTGTACCACCATGCCCGGCAACTCAGTATTTTTATGAAATAGTGTCCTGTGGACCTTCTAAAGGAGGGGTCACTAGACCACACTTGGAGATCAAGATCAGCTCCCAAATTTTCAAGTGGGCCTAGTGCATGAGCAAAGATCCACTCCCAAGGCTAACATCATAAGGGTTCAGAATTACATTAGTAAAGTCAAAATTCTAAAAAGCTTCCAGAATTCAAACAAACAAAAACAAGTCACATGGAATATCAGAACGATGTTGGACTCTCAGTAGCAGCGTTGGAATTTACAAGACAACATATAACTCCCTGAGTACTCAGAGAAAATATTTCCAACCCAGAATTCTCTATGCACTCACATTATTTGCCAGTGTAAAGGAACAGGAGAAGTCTCAGGAAACTTACCTTCTATTACCCTGACTCAGAAAACTACTGGATATTGTCGTTTTCCCATAGGAAGGAATACACTGGAAATGGTCTCTAAGAAGCAGGGTAACCAGCCCGGGGATGATCATTGAAAGGGTATGGAGAGAGGGCCCTGCAGCCTGGGCAGGACAGAGCAGGACGGGGCTCCCGGAGCCAGGCCACCAGCAAAAAGACGTGCAGGCAGTGGCCAGCTGATGTTCTGGTGCAGTGGGATGAGATTTGTATTCTTGGCGCACAGTTTGAGGATAAATTAGTGGTATGGACTTTGAAAACAAAACAGAGAGGGAGGGAGGGAGGGGGAGAGAGAGAGAGAGAGAGAGAAAGAGAGAGAGAGAGAGAGAGAGAGAGAGAGGCCATTTTAATTCCAGGGAAAACATGGTTCTACAAGGAGGAAAGGAAATCTTGGTGTACACCACAGCTAAACTGGAAATAATATTTCCATAGTCTTAAAGATGTAAATTTGGACATTTAATTTTATCAAATTACAAAATGGAACTGATTGAGAAAATAGCAGAAGGGGAAGTGTGGGAAAAACAAGAAGTAGGTAATAGCTAAAACTGAAAAATAATGAAAATTTATTATGAATATGCTTACAAATAGGGACCTACTCAGCAGGATCAACCAATGCACTGAACATGCTTCCCAGCAGTGGTGTTGGAAACGAGAAGCTCAAAACAAGAAACTGTTTTTATCATAATTCCTGTAGGACTGTTTGACTTTTATCAAAAATATAATATATAAGCCAGGGGTGGTGGTACATGCCTGTAATCCCAGTACTTGGGAGGCTATGACAGGAGGATTGTAGGTTCGAGACCAGCCTCAGCAATTTAGCAAGACCCTGTTTCAAAATAAAAATAAAATTTGTCTGGTTATATAGCTCAGAGGCAGAACACCCCTGAGTTCAATCCCCAGTAGCACAAAAAAGTGTATATATATTATAATTTATAGTATAATTATAAAAATAATATAATAAGTAATATTTGTGAGAATATAATTTATAATATAATTGTATAATATACAGCTGGGCATATGGTGGCCCACGCCTGTAATCCCACTACTTGGGAGGCTGAGACAGGAGAATCACAGGTTTGAGAATAGCTTTAGCAATTTAGTGAGACTCTCAGCAACCTAGTGAGACCCGGTTTCAAAAAATAGATAAATAAAAAAAACTGAGGGTATAGCTTGGAGGTAGAATGCCCTTGGGTTCAATCCCCAGTACCCCCACACACATATATACATATATATGTATATATATAATATACAGTGCATTAAGATGAACACTTAACATATTAAAATATATATTAATACAACTTATATGGGGTGTCATTTGGAAATGTGCTAGCATACATACTGAGAATGGCCTTTAACCCAGCAATTCCACTTACAGAATTTTATCCAACCGTGAGAAAATAGTTAAATGAATGATGGTATAGCCACGCGTTGAAATATTACTCAGTTACTTGGACAAATGACACTATAAATTCATGTACATGAGGAGCGAGGTTTCCACTGCTAGCACATCTTATTTGTTAGTGTGATTTCTCACTGTCATGGGGCTCTCCATGAGATCAGGGACCATATCTGTCTCATTTTGCTCACTGGTATGTTCTTAGTGTCTTGTGCTACCCCAGTACCCAGGCAGCTATCTGATGAATGAATGAATGAATGAATGAATGAATGAATGAATGTGAATGTGCAGCAGATGACAAACGTGCAGACAACTTAAATGCTAGGCAGGGCTTATCTCTGGTGTGAGAGTTACTAGTCCAACCAGTGTTTAAATCCCTGCTCTACCATGACCCTGGGGCCTTTCCTACAATGACAATAGACCCCCTGTTATCCAGTTATATGATTTCTTGTAAATGCCATGAGAAATGTTTTAAACTTTTAAGTTCTATAAAATGCCCTCAACCAGAAGACTACAATCTAATACTTCCTGGCTTTTTCTTTTAATTAGTGAACTTCTGCAAGATTTGGAAAACTGTGAAAATGACCCTGTGGCCATAGCAGAATGTTTCGTGTCCAAGGTAAGCAGGATTCATTTCTCTGGGTCAGCCAAGGCAGAAAGTATGGATTGACTGATTTGTTCCTTATTTGGATGAATTTAGCCACTAATCTCTCTGGGTTTTTTTTTGTTTTTTTTTTTTTAGTATTAGAGAAAAAAATAATACTATTACTGGGAAGAGGAAGATGCTAACTTAGTAGTCATCTTAGAACTTGTGTAGTAACTGAATAATGTTACTCATGGTTTCCTAGGAAAGACTAGAAGCTTGGGAGAGGAGAGTCCAAAGTAGAAGAATGTTAGAAAAACAAACACATATGACATACCACTAAACAGTTATAAAAATACATTAGAATCTAAGTGCTTTGTATATAATATATGTGGTACTAGCCTGGTCTCTGTAATTAGCTTTTGGTGGATAAAAAGAAGCAGAATCGACTTCCTACATCTTAGAAGTGCACTCTCATTTTCCTGACACCGCATTGATGGTTTGGGAAAATACAAGGACCAGATGTGACTTTCAAAGCTTGCCTGGCAGTGACGCCAGGCCCTGAACTTGGAAGGAGATTTGCAGCATACCCAGCGGTCCTCGACCACATTGCTTTCTCAACATGCTACCTGCTATAGATCAAATCCTATCTCGTTTTAAGTTTTTCTTTAAAAATCTAACAGCTTTTGTTCGGAAAACCTCTAGCAGAAATTGTTTTTCAGCAAAACTTCATGTGGTTTCTGCAGTGGTGTAAAGATCTGAAATGCACGAAGGTTTAAATGAAGTTCATGAGGGTGCTTTGGGGGCTGCCATGGATTAGCAACCTCATTTAGAGTTCCAGAGTCCAGCGTGCATTTACGATGCTGTCCCAGCCTGACCTGGCTGCAAACTTGTCCCACAGGTTCCTGTCTGATGGCTGCAGATCCATCCAGGTGGCTCTGCATCCAAACAGAACGCTCTGGGTCTTATTGACATTCCTCAAAGGCGGCTGATGGCCTCGAGCATGAACTCTCCTGACTGTGTGTGCCTGCCTGTGTTCACATGCAAAATGTTTGTATATGCTCAGCCACACCAATTCTTTTCACAGGTCGCCTGTGTCATAACAGGCTCTCCTAAAGCATAGGAATTTGGAAAGGAGAGGGAAAACGGAAAAGGGAGAAATGGTAAAACGATAGGCCAAGTATATCAAAGAAGAGATGTTAAAATAACCACAGCACATAAACAGCACAGAAGCTTTCGGAAACATTTGGCTTTGGCTGGTAACTGTAATCACAAGCTGATTAAAGATGTTCCAGCATATGCTTAGCTCTGGCTTAATTATTCACATAAAAGTTTGTTTATGTGCCTCCCTGCCAACTCCCAAATCTTATTTTTCATTGTAATATTGCCAAGTTTAATTAGAAGACTGACTTCGGCACTCCACACTTTCACGTGGAAGCGGGGAATGGCGAGGGAGGGCTTGGTTCTGGCGTAACTGGCTTTTCACTCAGCACCCTGAAATCTAGAAGATGTTACGCTTTCTGAAACACCACCAGCTGCTCGGCTCTGGCAGGAATGGAAAATTGCTTTAATTGAGAGATCATTAGGAAAGAGGCCGAGCCGGCTGTCGACTTCTGCTCTCATCTGGATCACGGGGGATCATACTGAGGTTCATCTTTGACCTGGCTTACTTTTGTGTGGCTTAAGGAAATTCTGACCAACATACAGAGAATACAGTTGCTTCTTCCCTCCCGCTCACATAGGAAGAATAGTTGGCAGTTCTCTTGAGGGGCAGAAATAAGAGTTCCCTCCTGGGCAGCCCAATCCCGCTCCCATGAATGCTTGTCTGCACCTAGGGCTCTGAAAACAACTTCCCGTGGTGCCTCTCTCCTTCCAAAGCCCATGAACACATACATACACACGGATGCACACATACATGCACACACACACATACACCCTATACATGTATTGGAATTTTCCCAAAAAAATACTGATATTGGATAGTCATACCATTACAGTGAATTCAAGAGAAGCTTATCTTCCCCAGATGCTATCTACAGTGTTATTAAGCCTTTCTCACAGTGTTCAAGAAAACTTCCCAGGAATCTGAGCGTGTGAGACAGAAGGTGACTGTGTGGCAGAAGAAGTCACACAGATATCTTCACCCTAGTTACCTCGTCCATGGCTGTGGGCCCTGTATGCTCAGTTGGACAGCCCTGAATACCTGATATTTTGGCTGTCATAATGACCTCATTTCTACATCATCTCTACAATTTGAAAGAATTGAATAACTACAAGTCCATATCTTTTTGTTTCTGGTTTGTATAATAGATTCCCCTAAGTATATATGAAGAAGGATTTGGGTGGCTTATATACTAATGACATTTAAGCATTAGTGGATCTACAAGGTATTGATTTTTTTGTAAAACCACTCTTTGGAAAGTCCATAGAGCTTTACAAATCTAAGCTCAAATCTGTATTTGAGTCTCTATTAAGGATATATAGTTAATTTAAGCCCAAACTCTTTAATATAAGATAGGAACGGAGCCATGATGCCACAAGATGGAATTGTGCAGAAGTCTTGAGGCCTGATGTGGATGGTGTGTAGACAGGTAAACCCTGGGATACAGTCGAAACATATTACCATTGAGGCTGTTATGTTTTACTTGGCATTTCAAGTGACCCTAAAGATCATAAAATGTAAGGAAAGGCAGGTCTGATGATGCTTAATCCCAGGTTGACTACAGCAGGAGGCAGGAAATGTTAACAAGAAACTTGGAGAGAGTGTGAGCAAAGCCAGGGAAGCGCTCCAGTCCAGTGTCCACCTCCTGAAGGGCCTCGGGCAGGTCACTGTGCCTTTCTCAGCCCTAGAACTAATAGGTGCCTTCGGGAGCCAAGAGGTGACTTCAGAGCCCAGGTAGAAGCTACAGCTATTCAGGGGCTGGCTTGGTCTCATGAGATAGTTTATACTGTGAAACTGCAGACCCCTAGCCCATGGATCCTATACTTTCTCAGGAGATGTCAGAAATCAAGATACTTATATCTTCCACTGTTTAAAAGTTGACCACAAATTTAGATTTTTTTAAGTACTATGCTTGAACATTTGATACTAAAAATGTCGAAGAGTCCACGGAGAAACATATTCTCACAACTGGGCAGAAACAAAAATGGCAGAGACCCTATGGAGAGGAATGTGGCTGTATCTAGCATCAGAATTTACCCTGTTGCCTGCCAGTTGGACTTTCAGAAGTCTATTCCAAGGGTAAACTGACAAAAACTCAATAAGAATGATGCTGCTCTTTGCAGTAATATTTGTTACAGTGAAAGACTAGAAATAGGCTAGATGTCCCTAAGCAAGAAGCTGATTGAATAAACCGTAGTATATCCCTAAAAGCAGATAAAGAATATCTCTTTCCACTACTGGAGGAAAGGGATAGATAAAAGTGTGTGGAGCACTGTGATTCTCAAAAGTGTGGTCCCTGGACCTACAGCATCAGCACCATTAGGAAACTTGTGAGAAATGCAAATTCTCAGGCACCATCCCAGACCTACTGACACAGGAACTGGTGATGGGACCCAGGAATCTGTGTTTTAGCAAGTCCTCCAGGTGACTCTGATGCCCACCCAAGTTTGAGAATCAGTAGTGTAACATGATTTGCTTATCTAAGAAAGGAAGAATATGCCTGTGTTTTTAAAAGAAGAGGACAATTTATGAGATTAAAACAGGAGAAAGGAGAGAAAGGAGAGTGGAAAACAATAGAGGTTGGACTGTGTGCATGTGCGTGCATGTGCGTGTGTGTGTGTGTGTGTGTGCGTGCGTGCGTGCGTGCGTGTGTGTGTGTGCGTGTGTGTAGTACTGGGGATTGAGCCCAGGAGCAATCTACCTCTGAGCTATACCCTCTATTTTATTTATTTATTTGTTTGTTTGTTTTGTGTGTGTGTGTGTGTGTGTGTGTGTGTGTGTGGCTCTGGGGATTGAACCCAGAGGCATTCTACATCTGAGCTACACCCCCAGCCCGATTTTATTTCTTATTTGGAAACAGGGCCTCACTAAGTTGTGGAGGGTCTCACTAAATTGCTGAGGCTGGTCGTGAACCTGTGATCCTCCTGTCTCAGCCTCCCAAGTACTGGGATTACAAGCATGCACCACCATGCCCAGCAGAGGTTAGACTTCGTTATGTATTTCTTTGTAGAGCTGACTCTGATAAAATGTAAATATTTTGCCAGGCACAGTGACATATGCCTGTAATCCCACTGACTCTGGAGGCAGAGGCAGGAGGATGACAATTTGAAGGCCAGCCTGGGCAACTTAGCAAGACCTTGTCTCCAAATAAAATTAAAAAGGGCTAGGGATGTAATTCATTGGTAAAGTGCTCTGGGTTCAATTCCCAGTACCAAAATAAAATAAAATATTTTAATTATAAAACAAAACTAAGGTTTTAAAAACAGCAATGTTGCCGGGCGTGGTGGCGCACGCTTGTAATCCCAGTACTTGGGAGGCTGAGACAGGAGGATCCGGGTTTGCAGCCAGCCTCAGCTACTTAGTGAGGCCCTCTGCAACTTAGTGAAACCCTGTTTCAAAAAAATAAAGAATAAAAAATAGGGCTGGGGGTGTAGCTCCAAGGTAGAATGCCCCTGGGTTCTACCCCTAGTACCACTAAAAAAAAAAAAAAAAAGCAGTGTCTAAAAATTGAAAGCAAAAGGAAACAAATTGTGTATTCAGTTGATGGCATAAATTTGAATTACAGGTTGAATATCCCTTATCCAAAATATTTGTGATCAAGCCAGGTGTGGTGGCACATGCCTGTAATCCTAGTACTTAGGAGACTGAGACACGAGGATTACAGGTTTGAGGCAAGCCTCAGCAACTTAGCGAGGCCCCCAGCCACTTAGCAAGATTCTGTTTCAAAATAAAAATTTATAAATTGGGCTGGAGGTGTAACCCAGAGGTAGAACACCCCTGGGTTCAATCCTCGGTACTATGAAAAAAATTGTATATTTATATATTTTAATTGTAATATTTAATATTAATTGTAATTTATATATATTATATACTTTATGGTACTGGGGATATATATATAATTTTGATCACAAATATATATATTTGTCATCAGAAGTATTTCAGAATTCAGATTTTGGGGATTTGGGGATATTTGCATATACATAATGAGCTATCTTGGGGATAAAACTCAAGTCTAAACACGGAATCCATTTATGCTTCCTACACACCTAGCCCAGAGGTAATTTTATACAATTTCCTAGTGCCCCTGCATCTTAGCTGCCACCTGTCACATGAGGTCAGGTATAGAATTATCCACTTATGGCATCATGGTGGTGCTCAAAAAATGTCAGATTTTGGAGCTTTTTGGATGTTGAGATTAGGGATGTTTAACCTGCACAGTATTAATATAGACTTAAGGGTGTATTTTATCCTTTGAAAAATACCATATCCCTTGCTCTGTCCACTGAAAAGCCCCAAGGATAATGATTAACCCAGTATCAAGCGCATCCCTAGCAGCCGGGTTGTGGTCTCCAGATCCTACCAACGGAGCAGGTCCCTGAAGAGTGCGTGCGTGTGGGAAACGCACAAGAGGGTCTGGAACATCTTGTCACAGCAGAAAGCACAGAAGCTGCCCAAGACGATAGGTCAGATCGTGCGCGTTCAGAGGCCAGTGCTCCAAAAGATGGGATAATCCGAATATCGGTAAAGACAACTAACAGAAAACAATCAAAATTCACTGTTTATATTCATGAAATTACAGTGACATTAAAAAACCAAACTGGTCACTTGTATAATGTCACCTACTTATATTCTCCCACACCACATATCCACCAGAGAACCATGAGCACCTCCAGGGCAGAAACTTTATTTTCATCTTCTTTCTATTGGTTTTCAGATTCACTGGAATACAGCAAGTGCTCAATAAATGTTTCCTAGACTCAAATGAGTTTGAGTGTGCATGGGTTCTAGGTATATAACAATGGGTACAGATGACTGCCACAAGGTCTCAGGAGACAGTCTAGCCTGATGGGAGAAAGGAATGTAAAAGCCCAAATGCAGTTTCTTTTGTTGTTTTTAAATGAATGTTGATAGCTGTGCTTTTTTGCCTATTAAAGTCTCTTTTGTTTCCTCACAGAGTGAAGACTTCCACATTTACACCCAGTATTGCACTAACTACCCCAGGTACGGGTCGGGTCGGGAGGAGTGGGGGCACGTTCCCTCACTTTCGGGATGTCTCGAGTCGGTAGATCCAGTGTGGGTGGTTCCGGGGCCTGGTCTGCCTGGGCCTGTGCTGAATACTATGGGAAACTGTAAAGTGTGTGGAGAAGAGACTATGGAGTCCCAGATATTGACTGGCCCCTTTGGGCTTTGGGGAGCAGAACCAGTGCAGGGTAAAATTGCAAAAGAGACCAAAAGATGACTGGGTGTCTCCAAGGGAAAACTAGGTGAGCCATTGGAATCGGGCTGCGCGCCTGGTTCTTCACCTTTCTCTGTGCGTACCATGTTGTTAAGACTGGGGAAAATTGCTAACGAGCTTATATGAGTCAGCTGGGGAGAAAACAGGTTCTGTTTTTGCTCTGTTCGTTTTATGAACAATACAGGTTTTTATAGAGTTCAGGGAAAGGACAGATCATGAGAAACCCGCATGAGAAAAGGGGGCCATTGTCTCCCCAGGGTCTTTGGCTCAGTTTTGCTGACACCAGAAATCAGTGGCAGGAGGGCAGCGGAGGGAGCAGCCTAGGTTGACGTGTAAGGGCCCCAGACAAAGGGCCACAGCTGCGGGCATTTCTTTTTGCTCCAAAAGACATTTATTGGGCATTTCTTGACTCCTAAGGGCTGTGTTAAATGCTATGAATACAAAATGTTGAATTTAACTTTCACGGCCATCCAGAGATACCGAGGGATTAAAGAGACACAGAATACCCATCCCAGAGCCTGGCTCCTGACTCCTGATAGGTTCTCCACAAGTGGAAGTTTGTGGCCACCCTTCCCCTGCCCCATTTCCATTTTATGAATGAGTGACACTGAGGCTCTGATAGGCAAATTGATTTCAGGAGGGGCACGGAGCTGATGAATGGCCAGCAAGCATTTGAAGGGAGGTCTCTCCAACCTCAGGCCCCGTGCTATTCCATCCTTGCATAGGTCTGAAGCTTTGGGATTCCCTCCATGCCTTTTTATTTTACTTTTCTCCCACATGATTAGTGGGTGTTGAGATATCTCCGAGACCAGCCAGGAAGAGGAGAAAGCTGGGAAGGTTTTACACACTGTGTGGCCAGTCTTGGCAAAGATGAGTCCCTAAGGATACAGTGGGTGGAAGAGAAGCCAGCTGACAGCAAGGAAGAACAAATGGGGTCCTGGGCTGCCCTGTTCAGGAAGTAGCCCCAGAAAGCAGGTTTTATGCAGGGCATAGTGGCGCACACCTATAATCCCAGTACTTGGGAGGCTGAGACAAGAGGATCACAGGTTTGAGGCCAGTCTCAGCAACTTAGCAAGACCCTCAGCAATTTATGAGACCCTATTTCAAAATAAAAAATAAAAAGGACTGCAGGTGTAGCTTGGAGGTAGAGTGCCCTGGGCTCAATCCCCAGTACCAAAAAAATATTTTTAAGCATACAAAAAAAAATGTTTTAAAAAAGCAGGTTTAGCCAGGCATGGTGGCGCACACTTGTAATCCCAGTACTTGGGAAGCTGAGACAGGAGGATTCGGGT
>PVJS01008771.1:13380-52294 GCA_004027185.1 Glis glis
AAAAGGCAGGTTTAGCCAGGAGTGGCTGAGACAGGAGGATTGCAGGTTCAAAGCCAGCCTCAGCAACTTAGCAAGACCCTGTTTCCAAATAAAAATAGGGCTGGGGTTGTAGCTCAGAGATAGAATGCCCCTGGGTTCAATCACCAACACCACACACACACACACACACACACACACGTGCAGGTTTTATGAAAAGGCCCCTGAAGCCAGAGGCTCAGGTTTACTGATGATAAAATAGTTCCCATTAAAGGATTATAGTCTCCTCTTCAAAATATTGCTCAGGATATTGTGTCGTGATTTATTTGGTTAGTGGGCAGCCATGCTTTCCCCAAATTTCCCTTTAAAAAAAATAATAAAACCAGCATGTGTATTTGAGCATCTATCACATACCCCTGTCTGCAGACACACCCATCGTTCACACAGTTTCACTTAAGCAGTTTTTCCTCCTGCGGTATTTGTTTCCACCTCAGTGCTGAAGATAGCAGGACATTGTAGGATGCCCCAACAAAATCCCATGGACCTTAAGCCGAAACCGAGCGGCACCACACCCTAACCCAGAACCAGCCCTCAGCCCCTCCACACAACTTCTTCCTGAGGGAAGGGGGAAAAACATTCAAACCCTAAAAAATCAGGACCCAGTTCTCAGAATCTGAACCGATAAAGGGGCTAGTTGGAGAGATGATGTCTGTGTACATTTCATTATAAACATTGTTTGAAGAATCAATTTCTTTTTTTTTTTTTTTTGGCAGTACTGGGGATTGAACCCAGGGGCATTCTACCTCTGAGCTACACCCCCAGCCCTAGTTTTTATCCTTTATTTTGAAACAGGGTCTCACTAAGTTGCAGAGGGCCTCATTAAGTAGCTAAGGCTGGCCACGAACCTGGATCCTCCTGTCTCAGCCTCCCAAGTACTGAGATTACAAGCGTGCACCACCACGCCCAGCTAAGAATCCATTTCTTAATATAAACTTCCCAAATTTCAAATTCAGAAGATGTTCTTTTTTTTTTTTTCCTTTTTGGTACTGGGGATTGAACCCAGAGGCATTGTACCTCCAAGTTATACCGCAAGCCCAATTTTATTTATTTGGAAACAGGGTCTCACTAAGTTGCTAAGACCGGCTTCAAACCTGTGATCCTCCTGCCTCAGCCTCCCAAGAACTGGGATTCCAAGCGTGCGCCACACACCTGGCTAAAAGCAGCCTTTTTATATGCTGGGCTGCTTCAGAGTTGAGGCAAAGGCAGAATCATTTGTGCAAGAACGTTTTTGAAGAGCCTGTCCATTCCTGGAACACTGTTCCAAGCTCAGTGTGGATCGGCAGGAAATAGGAGCCACTGTCCCACGCCTGCAGCAATCATCTCCTTTCAGGGGTCAGAACTTAACTAAATGGAACAGTAGAATAGCATGTTAGGAATGATCAAGTAAATAAATGAATGGAGGATGAACTCAACCCGGCACCATGGCATACACCCATAGTCCCAGCAGTCCTGGAGGTTGAGGCAGGAGGATCACAAGTTCAAGGCCAGCCTGGGCAACTTAGACCTTGTCTCAAAATAAAAAATAAAAAGGGATGGGGTGTAGCTCAGTGGTAGAGCATCCCTGAGTTTAACCCCTAATACTGCAAAAATAATCTATATATAGGACAAACCCAGCAGTGTATCCCAGAAGCTAAAGATGCGTGAGGTGAGACGTGAGGATAGTTAAGGACAGTCTCCTGGGAAAAGCGCTTTTTTGCTGAGTCTGACTCTGAAGAAACCTGCGTTCACAGAGATGCTCACAGAATGTTCTCAGGGAAGATGGCATCTCTGGGTTTTGCCCAATTGTGTGGCTTTCACATTCACAGAGAAGTGTTTTCTTGTCTCCAATCGGTTTGCTGTGGGGCCCGAGGCTCCTTTCCCCAGTCCTGACAAGCCAGAGTGCCCGGCGCTGCAGCCCATCTGACAATTTGTCTTCCTTGCTTGGATCCAAGCTGGTGACATTTCAGTGGCCAGCACACTTTGACCGGTGTCCTCTTTCTTCATGCCAGTCACGCCCCAGCGAGTTCGCTATGAAGAAGCACAAGCCCGTCCCTTTCGCCCCCAGGGAGGGGCACAAACAGGGCCAGGTCATTGTCCTCAGATGCCTGCCCTGTGCCGGGTTCTTCTGGGAACCTGGAGCTCCGTGTGCTCCCAGTGTGGGGCAGGTTCCAGTTCTAGCAGGCCTGCTGCTCAAGCCATCAGACAGCCGAGGGGCTGCTGGGCAGCTGGTTCTGATGCCAGAGAGCCTTAGAAGCTCCCAGTACACGTGAGGGACAATTTTGAGACATGTGTGTGTGTATGTTGCTAGGGATTGAACCCAGGGGCATTCTTTCTCCGAGCTGTACCACCAGCTATTTAACTTTTTATTTGAAACAAGGTCTCACTAAGTTGCTGAGGACCTTGCTAAGTGGTTGAGGCTGGCCTCAAACCTGTGATCCTCCCAAGTACTGGGATTACAGGCATATGCCACCATGCCTACCTGAAATCCCTTTTTTTTTTTTCAGTACAAAGGTGCCTACTCCTTATCATCTGACCTATGGAAACTAAGATGTGCATTTTGAGCACTGTACAGTGACACCAAGGTGGGGGCACAGCTGGGAACTAAAATCCAACTTAAATCCTTTTGTCAAGCCCCATGCCCTGCGGTGGCACAGCCTGTCCTAGAAAGAGGGAATTTAGCCTGGCGTGGTGGTGCACGCCTGTAATCCCAGTACTTGGGAGGCTGAGACAGGAGGATCGCAGGTTTGAGGCCAGCCTCAACTACTTAGTGAGGCCCTCTGCAACTTCGTGAGACCCTGTTTCAAAATAAAGAATAAAAAAATCGGACGGGGGAGTAGCTCAGAGTTAGAATGCCCCTGGGTTCAATCCCCAGAACCACACACACACACAAAAAGAGGGAATTTAGCTGCTGAGAAACCACGTGCCCATGGTGCTATACCTTGGAGTACCTTGGAGTACCGTACCTTCTTCAGATTCACCCACCCAGAGGGCCGCCTTTTTCTCTTCTGCACAGCGGCATTCAGGTCTGGCTGTTGCTCTGCATCCACCTTACCCATCTAGGGGCATTTACACTGAGGCTGGTGGTTAAGCTCACATGTCAGACATTACGCTGGGATGAAAACCATTTGCTCCTCTTCCAGGTCAGTGGCCGTGCTAACCGAGTGCATGAGGAACAAGATTCTGGCCAAATTCTTCCGGGAACGTCAGGAAACTCTGAAACACTCACTGCCCCTGGGGTCCTATCTCCTGAAACCAGTGCAGCGGATCCTCAAGTATCACCTCCTTTTGCACGTGAGTCTCTGCTGGCGCCTGCACCCTTTCCAAGGGTATAGAGAACTCGTGCGTATGTATTAAGGTTGGGGGAAGTACCAGAAGAAGCTGTGGACATATGGAAACGTTTTTCCACTCTCATGCTTTACAACTGACTAATCTGCTTTGAGGCATTAGAGATATTTACGTTTGAGGTCTGCAGCCCCGTTGACAACAGCCAAATCAAAAGATTAATTTGCGCTCGGATTGCGATAGGGCTTAGGAGTGCCTCGCGCTGGGCAGTGACAGTCTCAGGCGAGGAGCTATCATCCAAATGAAAAACATTTTTTTTCATGCTTTATTTTATTTCCACTACCCCGACTCGGTAGGCGGTTGGGAGGGAAAGCTATTTGTCATAGATTGCCTTGCATATGCGAGCAAAGAGAAGGTGCTGGAAAAGGAGAGAAGAGATGTGCAGCTCGATGAATGATCTCTGAGCTGGGCTTGGCATCACGTCTAGATATCTTCCCCTTTCTAGTATTTTCCATTACTTTTACAAAATTCAAGGAGGCTTTAGAAACCAAGATAGACATAGCTCTCAAATTCTCATTTCTTATCCTTTAAGAAGGTTGATAAAAATGGGGGAAAAAAAAGTTTTATGGCAGGTAATTTGCACTCTGGAAGTGGAACTTGCTGACCTTTGCAAGAGGGGACAGGCAGCTGAGCAGGCTGGTCAGGAACTGGGCTCTGGGGCAGGCCAGCCCGCCTCCAAATCCTATAAGGTGCCCACATTCCCTGTGGTGCGTACATACTCAGTAAGAATATGCTGGTGTTTGTAGTTTATTATTTTTAAACTACATTAAAAATATTTCCTTAAAGGGATTTCAATCCAGAGAAGAACTTTTTTGGTCCAACTTTACTAGAAAGTCCTTAGCTTTGTGTGTCTGCCTGGGTAGCTCATCTCCGAAGTATCTTACCTCCTAGCGGGCACATCAGAGATGATACTTCAATTTTTAAATGGGTCCTAAAGATATTTTAGATTTAGTGGGATAAGTTTGCTAAATCAGTGCCAAAAATAAATTTTAAGTGAATAATACCTATCCCAGAATATATCTCTGCTGAGTTTTGTTAATATGACATCTAAGACTTACTACGGTCTTCTAGATGGTAAGTTGGCCACAGTTACTTAAGACTGTGAGAGAACAAGTCAAGATCCTTACAACAAGTTAATTGATAGGACAAACAGCCTTGCCCTCCATATTAAGGGCCAGTAATGGAGAAAAAAGGGAAGAACAGTGAATGGTTAAATCCAAAACTAATTTTTGAAGTATTTTTGCTTGTACAGTTGGCTTAATGTTCCCTCAGTATTATTCATATAGCTTCAAAGTTGTCCAGCCAACCATGAAAATCCCCAGAGGAATATCCTTTGCACTTGTCAATTTGTCTGTTGGACAGAATTGCTTATCAAACTAAAAAGACATTATTTCTTTAATTTGCCATTAATCTTGAACTTACCTGGGCTTGTTGGTTTAGTGGTATAGTCGTATAGGACCTTCAACATCTGAGTCTGAATGTAGAAAGAAAATATAAATTCCAGTTTCTAACTTGATGAAAAGCTCAAGTACTCAATAAAAGTAAACAAATATTCACAAAGTATCACTATAAAATAATAGAATTAATTTTCATAAATTATACCATAAGATTCATCCTCTGCCATTCAGCTAACTGATTATGCAGAGTATCATAGAAATGATCTAATCAGTTTGTTACTGTTTTAGATACAGTCATCCCTTGGTATCTGTAGGGATTGGTTTCAGGACCCTAGAGGATACCAACATCCACAGATACTCAGCTCCCTTATATAAAAGAGTGTAGAATTTGCACATTACCTACACACATCCTTTCATGTACTTTAATCTCTAGATTACTTATAATACCAAATATAATGTAAATGCTGTATAAATAGTTGTTATACCATATTGTTTAGGCAATATTGTTCAGGAAAAAGTCTTTACATGTTTAATATAAATAAAATTTACATATATATTTATATATACATATCTTCAATCAACAATTGGTTGAATCTGTGGATGTGGAACCCATGGATGTGGAGGGCTGACTATACTTATACAGGATTACTATTATTGTTGTTTTTAAGAAGACATAGCTCCAGTTTAATAAGCGTTTTGGGGGGCTGAGGATGTAGCTCAGTGGTAGGGCACTTGCCTAGCATGTGCAAGGCCCTGGGTTCCATTCCCAGCACCACACATATACACAAAAAAGCATTTGTGGACTGACTATCCACCTGTCTGTCAGGCACTGTGGAGAAGATAATCAAAAGAACAACAGTCTATGACCTTGGATTCTTGAGGGGCCCAGGGGAGGAGTCTGATGTGCTCTAAAGAAATGGAACAGAAGCTGTGTCCCTCTCTCCTTCCCGGGGATTGTGGATCTCCACACTAAGATGGGCGCTAATGTCTCCCCCCACCCCGACCATCCGGGAAGCTAGTGCTTGAAGCCTGCGTGCTTCCCCTGGAACTCTGTCTTCAGTCAACTTCATTCGGGCTCTGAAACTCTTGCTACCTGAAATGCGCTTGCTGTAGAGATGTCTGTTTGCTTGTTTGAGGGTTTTTCTTTTCTTTTCTTTTTTGGTTGTTTTGTTTGCTTGTTTGTTTTGTTTTGGTGCTGGGAATCAAACCTAGGGCCTTGCACATGCTAAGCACTTGCTCTTTCACTTAGGTCAGCCCCCAGCTCCTAAACAGGTATTTTTAACCATAATGTCCACTATGTTTTTGAGTTAGTTAAATATTGAGTCCTGTGTGAAGAAAAAAAAAAGTATTTTTCATCATCTTGTAAGAGTGAGAACTATGTTATTGAAAGGCATATTACATTGGCCACCAGGAAGCTCAGAACTCTAAGCTATAATATCAACTCTTACACATCCATTATAGCTATGAGGTCTCTTTGAGACTTACTCTATGTTTTATTCTCTTTGTCCTGGAGTTTTCATCTATTTTTTATTATTCTCAGCCTTATTTGTATTACCATCTGACAATTTTGTGCCAATTTCTGGTAAGTTATCTCAAAATCTTAAGTAATGAGCCGGGCATAGTGGTACATGCCTGTAACCCCAGTATTTGGGAGGTTGAGATAGTATGATCACAGGTTCAAGGCCAGCCTTAGCAACTTAGTGAGAACCTCAACAACTTAATAAGACCCTATTTCAAAATAAAAAGGCTGGGGGTGTAGCTCAGAGGTATAATATCCCTGGGTTCAATTGCTAGTACAAAAACAAAAAACTTGACGGTAGCATGCAAGTAAATAAGCAAAAATAAAATATAAGGAACTAATCATAGAGGTGCTGTTTGTTTCTTGCTGTATGTGAAAAATGGAGACTAACTAGTTCTTTGTATTATTTTAAAGGAAATAGAAAATCACCTGGACAAGGACACAGATGGCTACGACGTGGTGCTCGATGCTATCGACACGATGCAGCGAGTAGCCTGGCATATCAATGATATGAAACGGAAACACGAGCACGCAGTGCGGTTACAGGTGAGCCATGGCGGGGGCCAGGCCCAGCGGGGCTGCATGTGCACTGACAGCTTATCATTTTCCAAATCAAATATCAAGGCTGCACAAGCATCACACTTCATTCATGGTCCTCCTCAGAGTTCTCTCTGAAGAAAGGTCAGGGCACAATAATAATGCTCATTGTACACAGTGGCTACTTAGGACAAAGTCATGTGGTAGCTTTTAAGCTAAGGGTCTGCTTATAGCCCCTTTGATGACCCAAGTTAAAAATTGAGTCTCAGCCAGGCATGGTGGTGCACGCTTGTGATCCCAGTACTTGGGAGGCTGAGATAGGAGGACTGCAGGTTCGCGGCCAGACTCAGCAACTTAGCAAGGCTCTCAGCAACTTAGTGAGACCCTGTTTCAAAATAAAAAATAAAAATAGGGCTGGGGGTGTAGCTCAGAGGCACAGTGCCCCTGGGTTCAATTCCTAGTACACACACACACATACACACACACACACACACACACACACACACACACACACAAAGCACTAAAACACAATGGCAAAGAAACGTTCGTTTTCTTCCCTGAATAAATGAACTTAAAATTAGGAAGCTTCTGAGAAAACATGTCTCATGTAACTTTGTACAGACTTGAGCTTTGAGATTCTTATACATGGTATAGACTTCAGTTTCTGGACGAGTTTTCAAGTCAATGGCTCTGATGGTTTTTATCCAGAGAAGAGGAGTGAGAGAGTGGGGGGGGGGTGCCCACGAGAAGGTCTCGTCTCCCTCTAGGCGGCCCCTTTACCAAGCTCTTGAGAGACACAGCTGCTGCTGCCAGCCACAGCCCAGGGATTGTTAAAGGATGGAACTAAGTAACTGCAACGCAGCACCTAACCACTCAATGCGTTTCTGTTAACCCTGGAGCGATGCCACCTCTAAACACAGACTTCTGTCGCAGGCCATGAGTCACCTCTTGAGGCCCTGCAGATGGGCCCCAAGTCCCCTGCCTTGCTTCCCGTTTAATCCTGTGGGACATCCCCTCCCTCAGGAAATCCAGAGTTTGCTCACTAACTGGAAGGGGCCAGACCTGACCAGCTACGGGGAGCTGGTGCTGGAGGGCACCTTCCGCATCCAGCGGGCCAAGAACGAGCGGACGCTCTTCCTCCTGGACAAGCTGCTGCTCATCACCAAGAAGCGAGACGACACGTTCACGTACAAAGCTCACATCCTGGTAGGTCTGAAGCGCGGCCGGCCACGTGGTGGGCAAAGACCAACCAGGGTCGCCTGTGCCGTTCCTCACCCCTCTGTCTCTCCACCCCAGTGTGGCAACCTCATGCTTGTGGAGGTGATTCCCAAGGAGCCGCTCAGCTTTAGCGTCTTCCACTACAAGAACCCCAAGCTACAGCACACGGTTCAGGTAAGAGCAGCCCCCCTTCCGGGCCCCTCTGGGGATCTCATAGCGCTGGGGTCTTTCCAGGGTTTCTTGACCACAAGCTGCTGCTTCCCCTCTTATCAGAGGGCTGGAGGGTTGGGGGTGATTGTTTGACATCTGACTGTCACATCTGCCCCACCAGGCTAAATCCCAGCAAGACAAGCGCCTCTGGGTTCTGCACCTGAAAAGACTGATTCTAGAGAACCATGCAGCGAAGATTCCAGCTAAGGTAAGATAGCAAAGGGAGTGCCGGACAGTGACGGGAGAAAGGATTCACGCCCGCAAGGCAGCCGGCAGGAAGCAGGGCCCAACTTCAGAACATTTGAGATCAGTAGGGATCAATTCCACCAACCAGTATACTGAAGAGATTCACTTGGGGTGGATTCTGCAAGAGCTGTTGTTGTTATTTATGGTTTTTTCCCTTTGGAGATTAAAGGGAAAAATAAATAAGGAAAAGACTATAAAGAAATGGCTAGAGGCCAGGCCAGGCATGGTGGTGCACACCTGTGATCCCAGTACTTGGGAGGCTGAGACAGGAGGATCACAAGATTGAGGCCAGCCTGGGTAACTTAGCAAGACCCTGTTTCAAAATAAGAAAAAAAAAAGGGCTGGGGGTGTAGCTCCAAGGCAGGGCACCACTGGGTTCAATCCCCAGTACCACAAAAAAATAATAATCAGGAAGAAACTTGTAAAGAACTAATAGAAATTAGAGTGTGAGAAATACTCAGAGGGCCACTAAGAGCCTGTCATGCAGGACAGATGGTGTCAGGCGCTGTGGGAACGGAGAGAAACAAGAGCCAGGCTTGGCCGGGACAGAATTTACAGCTGCAGGAGCTGGCCGCGCAGCCCCTGGACTGCGTGCTCAACGCGGTGAAATGATGGTGGTGCTGGCCAGGTGTCATGGAAGGACAAAGCCTTCAGTTCCGTTGAGTGGGGGGAGGAAGGAAAATGCCTTTTGCTTCATTCTTGAAGGATGAGGAATGCTTTCATTAAGTGGGGGAAAAGGAACAGCAGGCAGAGAGAACAGCAGAAACAAAGGCAGGAGGGAACCGGGCTCCGTGCTCAGGGCGCACCTCCGCCGGTGCCTAGGCGGGAGGGCGAGTTCTCAGGGGACAGGTGGGAGGAGAGGCTGGGAAATGGAAGGCAGCCAGTTGACCCGTGGAGGGCTTTGGACCATGTGCCAAGGCGTGTGCATGGTAAGGGATGCGACAGTCCTGGAGACAGTCCCTGCAACAGAGGGAGAGATGCAGGCCACTGTCGCTGAGGCAGAGGGAACAGGAGTTTGCCCATGTAGACTCAGCTTGGGTCAGGAGTTGCATCAAGAGCACAGGGTGCTGGGGTTCCCACATAGGCTGCGAAGGGCGGGAACCAGTTAATGGGAGCAGAGGAGCCGCAGGGGCGGGCGGCTGCAGGTGGAAATTCAGGTTCTGGAAGCCAGGGAGCAGAAGAGACAGTAATTGAAGTCCTAAGATTTGACAGGATGGCCCACAAAAATGTATAAAGGAAAGAAGGGCCCTTGGGAATCCCAACAAGTGGCCTGCAGCGGGAGGGGACTTGGAGCACAGGCGAAGAAAGAGCCGGCAGAGGGGTAGCAAGAAAAGCAGAGAAGCACGTGGTGCTAACAAAGAAAGAAATCTCACTTCTGCGGGAGCAGCTCAGTCTTGCAGAGGTCCAAAAGGATTCAGATGGGAAAGATTTTTAGATATGACCACTAAGAGGCATCGCAGTGGGTTGAACAGGAAATGAGGAACAGGCTGGGCATAGAGTATTTCTTTCCACAAGAGGCCAGGCCTGGTAGCACATACCTGTAATCCCAGTACTTGGGAGGCTGAGACAGGAGGATTGCAAGTTTGCAGCCAGCCTCAGCAACTTAGCGAGGCTCTCGGCAACTTAGCTGAGACCCTGTTTCCAAATAAAAAAGTGCTGGAGGTGTAGCTCAGAGGTAGAATGCCCCTGGGTTCAATCCCTAGTATCACATAAAAAATAAATAAATAAAAAGAGAAGAAAAAGGAAAAAGTGGCCCTGTCACTAGAGATGACTCATATCCTTTATGAAAGGCACCAAGACCCAGGGAAGCTGCCGCCATGGGTCCGTGTAGTGACGTCATTTCAGAATCTGCTCAGCAACTGGGAAACTGTTGTTGAGGAACCTCGCGGCTGGGGTTGGGGGGGCAGAGCTGGGGAGGGGGAGGCTCCCAGGGCAAGGGAGGGTGGTGCTGAGGAGCCCCTGGCTGCAGTGACTGACTGTGACTTCCAGGCTGAGTGAAGGGTGAGACCAACTGGGAAACTGGGCGTGACTGGAACTGCTGGTCTTGTCATATCAGAGAAATTCAAGTTCAGCAGAAATTCAGGTTGGAGGGATGGAAATGCAGAATCTGTCCTTGAAGAAGGACTTTGGGGAGTCCTGCCTGAGAGACGGGGCTGCACTGGGGTGATCGGGTTCTGGGATGGCTGTGATAGTATTGCTACGCTGGAGTGGAGGAAAAGGTTTTGGAGATAAAGTGGCCAAAGGACTGAAGTAGGGGGTGAGGGGGCTACCCACGCAGACCGTGGGGTGGTCCATGATGTGGTGGGGAGGAAGGATAGAGAGCCAAAAATGGGATCATGATCATGAGGGTAGACCTGGGTGGAAGGTCAGGAGCACTGGCTTCTGAGAAAGGAGAATCTGTTTTGCCCTCTGGATATTTTGAAACGCTTTTGAAGCTGATCCTCCGGAGCCACCAGCAGCGATTTCATACTCGGAAATGAATGTGCGAAGGTGTGTGCTTGGATGAGGCGTGAGTTCCACGGGCGGTGCGAGGAGTGCAGGCGGAGACTGCATTTTCTTCAAGGTAGTCACAGGGTGCTGGCCCCGGGCCTTGGAATGCCCAGCTGAGCAATGTCCGTGGCCTCGATATGCCCCACCTATTGTTTACAAGTCTCCTGGGAAAATCCATATTGCTTAAAGGGGTTCTGAAAGGCAATCACAGACGGTTGCGAAACTGGCTCACCTGCCTGTCCTCTTTCTCCTGCACCAGGTGTACATACTCCAGGCCCTAATCTCGCCATCGTAGAATGATGCTTTTTTTACCCAAGTTTTGCTGATCCACTTAGAATCTAAAAATTGTTTTTAATTATAAAGTATCAAGTGCATATACTAAAGTACTTTATATTTCTTATTTCGCCCTCAGCAAAATACCTTATGAGATAGGTCTTGTTCTTCCCATTTGAGAGAAATAAAAAGAGGTTCAGAGAAATTAAGTAAATTGCTCAAGTTTTACTACTAGTTCATGACCAAACCCAGATTCAAACCCAGGTGCTGACTGCAAAGAGCTTTTGAGCCGTATTGTTCCTAGTAGTGATGAAAACATACATATTGCCAGACGTGGTGACGCACACCTGTAATCCCAGTACTTGGGAGGCTGAGACAGGAGGATCGCAGGTTTGAGGCCAGCCTCAGCAATTTATAGCGAGGCCCTCCTCAACTTATTGAGACCCTGTTTCAAAATAAAACATAAAATAGGGCTAGGGGTGTAGCTCAGAGGTAGAATGCCCCTGGGTTCAATCCCCAGTACCACAAGAAAAAAAGCAGGCTTATTTAATATATTTTACCACTGTAATGTTATAGTAATTTCCCATCTTAGTTAAGCAGGATTATTAAACTTTTTGTGTCTTCCATCAGACCATTTCTTAAATTATTTTATTAAAGCTTTCAAATTTTATTTACTTATTTGAGATAAATACATAATACATAATGGGATATCTTAAACATCAAGAAATGTATCACGAGGCTAATAATGTCAACACAGCTGTTGGAAATTCAGTAATTTAGTTCCTACCAACCTCCTCCTAGTCCTTTAATTCCATGATGGTTCTTTTCTGCCACCTAGTGGAAATCATGGGAATAGTACTTTTTAAAAATAATGTCAAGCTGGGTGTGGTGGCGCATGCTTGTAATCCCAGTACTTGGGAGGCTGAAACTGGAGGATCCGGGTTCGTGGCCAGCCCCAGCTACTTAGTGAGGCCCTCTGCAACTTAGTGAGACACTGTTTCAAAATAAAGAACAAAAAATAGGGCTGGGGGTATAGCCCGGAGGTAGAATGCCCCTGGATTCAATCCCCAGTACCACAAAAGAAATAATAATAAATGTCAGGATTGAGGGGGGGAAATAACTAGCCCTGTCTCCTGTTCGTGTACATGGCATATAAACTGAGAATAAAGGTGAAGGTACATACTTCTGCCCCTTGTATATTAACATAATTCTAGAAACACGCTTTCCAGAAATTGGGCTGTAATTTGTGTTGGAAATTAATTCCAACTAGTAATCACAAATGTTAAATGTACAATAGACATGTTAACGTAACAAAAATCTAAGCATTTGTTGTCTCAACATTAAAGTGATTATGTTGAGCCCCCCTTTTAACTAAATTTGTACTGCAATGTCACAGATTTCAGCAGATAGAAATAAAATTATTTTGAAAGTTATTTTGAGCATAGTATCTGTAGGTCAAATTACACTACCCTTGAAAAACAAAATGATATTAATGAGGCAAGAAGAGGCTGCCCCAAATGACTCTGTGTTTGCATCCTTAGGCAAAATGACTGGCTTGGACAATTGACTTACTGTTTTATAATCCCTTAAACATCCATAGCATACGGCAACAAGAACAACAACTAAAAGAAGCCCCAAAGCACTAGATCTCAGGAGATGGGGCTGGAGGGGGAGGACTGTGTGTCGGGAGGAATCAGCAGGTGCATCGGGTCCCCGGGGAGGGCAGAGGGCAGGCAGCCAGCAGGGCGAGCGCCTGTACTCCATCCTAATGGCACCACTGAAAGGCGGGCCCTGCCGTGCCATCTCACAGCTGAGGAAGAGCTAGGATCACCCTGTCCCTCAGAGCCTGGACCCACTCTGTGGCTCTTTCTCCCTGCCTGGGAAGAGATGGGAAGTTCAGGAAGGCGTGGGGAATGGGGAGAGTTCCCTGATAACTCCAGAGGAGAAAAACAGTGAGAGGAAACTTCCAGCAGCCGGTTTCCAGTCAACTCAAAATACAGTTGGCTCCGCCTCCAGGGGTTCAGATTCAACCAAACTGACCAAAAATAACTGTGTCTGCACTGAACATGTATAGACTTATTTTCTTGTCATTATTCCCTAAACAATATAGTATAACAACCATGTACATGGTGTGTACACTGTATTAAGTATAAGTAATCTAGAGACGATTTTTTTTGTGTGGTACCAGGGATGGAACCCAGGGGCATTCTACCTCCGCGCTACACCTCCAGCCCATTTTTAATTCTTTGTTTTGAAACAGGGTCTCACTAAGTTGTGGAGGGCCTCATTCAGTAGCTGAGGCTGGCTGTGAACCTGGATCCTCCACTCTTAGCCTCCCAGGCACTGGGATTACAAGTGTGCGCCACCACACATGGCTTAGAGAGAATTTAAAGTATGAGTGGGTAGCCCAATGCAGTGGTACACACCTGTAATCCCAGTGCTTGGGCGGCTGAGGACAGGAGGATGGCAGGTTCAAGGCCAGCCTCAGCATCTTAGCAAGACCCTATTTCAAAATAAAAAATAAAAAGGGCTGGGGGTATAGCTCAGAGGTAGAATGCCCTGGGTTCAAACTCCAATACCCCCAAAAAATAAAGAAAAAAATAAAGTATATGGATGGGTGTGTGGGGGTTATTTGCAAATACTCTGTTACTTTATATAAAGGACGTGAAGTAGCCATAGGTTTTGGTATCCTAGGCTATTTACTTTGTGTGTGTGTGTGTGTGTGTGGTACTGGGGATTAAACCCAGGGGCATTCTACCTCTGAGCTATACCCCCAGCCCTTTTTTTGTTTTGTTTTGGAAAAAGATTTGTCTAGGTTGCTGAGAATCTCACTAAGTTGCTGAGGCTGGCCTCAAACCTGCGATCCTCTTGTTTCAGCCTCCTAAGTACTGGGATTACAAGTGTGTGTCACCAGGCCCAGCATCCTCAGCTATTTAAATCCACTTAAAAAGGCAAGATAAGATGTTAGGATTGGTAAGGAAGAAGCAATGCTTATCATTATAGCTACACTTTCTCTCTTCCAGGCCAAGCAAGCAATACTTGAGATGGATGCCATTCGTAAGTTTTGTTTCCTTGACATGATTTGAAATGTCACTGTCCACTTGTATTAATTGCATCTTCTATCTTGGAGTTTATAAAAATGTCAGTTGCAAGAAAGTAGCAGCTTTCTACTAAGTTTTAACGGCTGGAGCAGACATTGTAACCCCATCTTAACAAGTTGACTTGTTTCTACCTTGGCTGTCCCTGGTTTACCTGCAAGTCATTTGATCGATGGCCACATGTCTAGATTTCTGCCTCAGCGAACAGTGTCACCTCTGGGGTCAACACTTCCCTGCCTCCTCCACCACCCAAAACCAAGGCCCCACCATGCACCTCCCCTTCATCCCATCCCCTGAAAACATCCATGCTGGCTGTCTGCAAGAATCCCTGTAGCTTGGTCGCTTTGGGTTTTTCTGATGCGTCACAGAATTCTAAAAATACAAACCACCCCCACATTCGTGACTGTATTTCTAGGCTTATCAAAAGCAGACAGAGAATAAATGTAAGTCAGGTTCTTCTTACTAAATAAGAACTGTTCCACAACACTTAATCACATCTTTGTTATTTCTCACCTTAAATAGGATAAAAGGAGAAAACAATGACTGTACTCCCACAAGTCTGCTGGGAACTTTCTTAAAACACTTCTGCTCTTATTTAAACCTTTCAAAAGACCTTACTTTTTTGAGGAATCTTTTCTCAAGTGCGAACATTACTTCCCTTACCCTCTGGCCCACCACTCGTTGACTTGCTCCAGCTCCCAGTCAGCAAGACCTGAGACACCTTCAAGGTGTGAGGTCTCTTGACCCCACACATTATTCCGAGGCAATTGCCTTGAGGGCTTAAGAGCTCTCTGAAGAGGTGAGATCAGGGCTAGGCATCCGTGTGTGCGGAGGACAGACGGAGGAAGATGTGGGTCTTTCTCGGCTGCTGTACGGACCAGCTCCATTCCATACAACAATTTAATTATCCCCAGGCTCTGGGCAAGACCCTGGAAACTAGTAAGATTCTCTGAGCACCCACAGATATCTCAGGCCATTACCCAGTGCCACATGTATCTCTTCAGGCCCAGACTTGGGTCAGAGCAGTCATGCTTGGGGCAGTGGCCCTCTGTCCTTCTGTGAGTTTGGACTTGGCCACCGTGAGCAGGGGAGGCCAGGCCACTGGACCAAATGACCTCACTTGTGTGACTTTAGCTCTGACACTGGAGAAGCTCACATGGTCTCTAGGGTCCTTTACCTTTAAGACTCCCTTGAAGCACCCCATCCGTGATTTGAGGAACACCAGTTTGTGGCTGGGTCCTTGGAGTGCTGGCCTGTGGGGTACAGATGCTGCAGTACCTTGGAATTAGACCAGAGAAAACAGACGACCCCCGACTTTCTGAAACTGGCTGATCTCCCTTAAGCATACTCTCTAGTTCCATCCATTTTCTGCAAATGACATAATTTCATTCTTCTTCATCATGATATAATTGTGTTCTTTGTGGCTAAGTAGAACTCCGTGGTGTGTATTTGCCACATTTTCTTTATCTATTCATCTGCTGACAAACCCCTAGGTTGATTCCACGATTTGGCTATGGCGAATTGTGCTGCTGTAAACATAAGTGTGTGTGTATCAGTACGGCGTTGTAATTTTAATTCCTTTGAAAAGATACCAAGGAGTGCCTTTAAAAAAAGAAAAGGAGAGAGAGAGAGGCCAGAGTTTGTGAGTCCAAAGTCTATATCCTACTTAAAAGCTATGTGTTGAGTTTGTAGAAAGACACAAATTCAAGGAAAAGTCCTTTTCTGGTAAGAGTGTCCAGAGCGTCCATGAGATGCTCTGGGAGCACACGAAGCGTGACTGCGCTGGAGGACGCCTTCCCGGAGGCGTGGGGTGCAGGAAGCAGAGCTGATGGTTCCCGGCTCCTCCTGCTAAGGAGCTGGGACTGAGGCAGAGGAAGGGGCAGGAGAGGAAGAGACAGAGAGGACAGGAGCACAGCCCACCTGCCACACAGACCCACTCCTGGGAGCCCCGTGCAAACAAAATGCCCTGAGATATGGTCCACACCGATGATAGGGGGCCCCGTGTGATGAAAAAGAGTAAATCCATGGATTTCTAGACAAACCATGACCATTTCCATGGAGCCCCAGAACACGGCCCTGTTCTTACGCCCATGGTTACCTTTACAGACCACCCAGGCTTCTGCTACAGTCCCGACGGAGACACGAAAGCATTTTGTGGCTCTAAAGAGGGGTCCGCGCCACATCGGCTGAGAAGAAAATCTGGTAAGTAGGATGTTAGAATCTAAATATGATACTAGCTGGGTGTGGTGGTGCACTTCTATGATCCTAGTACTTGGGAGGCTGAGACAGGAGGATCTCAGGTTTGCTGCCAGCCTCAGTAACGTAGTGAGACCCTGTTTCAAAATTTTAAAAAAATAGGATTGGGGTGTAGCTCAGAGGTAGAATGCCCCTGGGTTCAATCCCCAGTAACACACACACACGCGCGCGCGCGCACACACACACACACACAAACACACACACACACACACACACACATCAATCTCTCTCTCTCTCTCTCTCTCTCTCTCTCTCTCTCTCTAACAGGGCCCTACAAGTAAACATCCCTTTCAGACCAACAGAAAGGCATTTTTCTGTCTGGGCTGTGAGCTCAGTGCTGGTTTGAATACAGGACTCTCCACCCTTGGCTTTCAAATCTTTTAACACTCTCCTTCCCAGTGACTATTAAAAAGCAACGACCTTTGCTTCATAAAGCATCTTACCATTGGCATGTGGTTACTTCAACCCTATTCACTATTGCTGATGAAAGCTGTATTTTTGAATGACACACGCACAAGATTTTCCCAGCCTAAAATTGTAGGCTTGCTACACCAGACTCCATAAAGTAGCCGGGTGTGGTATCACACGTCTGTAATCCCAGTACTTGGGAGGCTGAGACAGGAGGATCACAGGTTCAAGGACAGGCTCAGCAAGTAGTGAGACTCTCACCAGCCTGGTGAGACCCTGTTTCAAAAATAAAAATAAAATAGGCCTGGGGGTGTAGCTCGGAGGTACAATGCCCCTGGGTTCAATCCCCAGCACCACACACACACACACACACACACACACACACACACACACACACACAGACTCCATGAAGTGCCCTCTTCTATTAGACTGGGTATTTAGTGAGTACCTACTTTATGCCTTGCTGAGGGCTAGGAATGCAAAGCTGATGCATGTGATTCCTGCTTGCAATTTAGGTAAATTTGATAGAAAATTACTAGAGCTCAGTTAATCTGCAATAAACTAGTAATTTATCTATAAAGACAAAATTTTATTTGGTTTTGAAAATGATGCTAGTCTATTCCTGCTTGCAAGGAGTTTACAGCAGGATAGACACACACAAAAAAAATGGGAATAAGCCAGGCGTGGTGGCACATGCTTGTAATCCCAGTACTTGGGAGGCTGAGACCAGAGGATCTGGGTTCGCAGCCAGCCTCAGCTACTTAGTAAGGCGCTCTGCAACTTAGTGAGACCCTGTTTCAAAATAAAGAATAAAAAATAGGGCTGGGGGTGTAGCTCGGAGGTAGAATGTCCCTGGGTTCAATCCCCAGTACCACCAAAAAAAAAAGGGAATAAGTAGCAGTGTATGGACTGTGGCAGACAGGAGGGCAGCAAGTGTACAGAGACAAAGGAGAGAAATGTTAACCTGCTAGGAAGGAGAGAGAAGGCTTCACAGCACCGAGGACAGTACCCACGATGGAATCTGAGGCTGAGGAGGCAGATAAGGCCCAAATAGTACACACCAAGCCCTAAGACTTGCACCAGTGCTCCTGAGAACAGACAGCTACACTGGGTGCTCAGCCCGGATGGAGCCTAGGGTAGAACTGGGGGTGGAAGAGATGGTAGGGGCCTGACCATGAAGGCCTAGCAGGCCTCATGCGGGATTGAACTCTGCAGCTACAGAGGCATTTTAAGCAATGAACTGTGGGAATCTTTGCCTTCTAGAAAAGGACTCTGCCTCCTTATGGAGAATGAGTAGGATGGGAGTCTTGGGGGGTGGAGGGCTGTCATGCTAGCCTGGGGGAGAGATGAAGGCTTGGATTAAGAGCCCACTTGAGCTGGGCGTGGTAGCACCCGCTTGTAATCCCAGTACTTGGAAGGCTGAGACCGGAGGATCACAGGTTCACAGCCAGCCTCAGCTACTTAGTGAGCCCTCCACAACTTAGTGAGACCCTGTTTCAAAAATAAAGAATAAAAAATAGGGCTGGGGGTGTAGTCCAGAGGTAGAATGCCCCTGGGTTCAATCCCTAGTATTGAAAAAAAGAGTAGTGACTGGGACAAAGCATTGTTGGGAGCCCCCAAGACTGTGATGGATGAAACCAGGAGAAATGTAGAGTGACATCCTGGTCCCTGACTTGGGAGGGTAAGGCCATGATAACCCAGCAGGAAATACCGATGAAGGAGCAGGTGTTGGCGGAGAGCTGAGAGGTGTGCAGAGCTGAGAGTGAGACATGTGAATGTGCTGAGTCAGAAGCCTGGGGCCGACATCTGGCATAGAATATAAAACTGAAAGTTATCAGCTGGTGTGGTGGTGCACACCTGTAATCCCAGTACTTGGGAGGCTGAGATAGGAGGACCATAGATTGGAGGACAGCCTCAGCAACTTAGCAAGACTCTGTTGCAAAATAAAAAATAAAATAGGGCTGAAGGTGTAGCTCAGAGGTAGAATGCCCCTGGATTCAATCCCCAGTACCACAAAAAAAAAGGAAAAAAAAAACTGAAAGTTGCCAAGCTTCATAGGCAATATTTAAAGCTAAGGAAATTGCTCTCCAAGTTGGTAAATTGATAAAGTAGCATTTTGACTTTCTATTATGTGACTCCTGATTCCTTAATATTTATCCAACCATTTTGACAGAGTGAATTTCCTGTTCCTTAGTATATCTGAGTAAGGGGAATTTAGGTAAATTTGATAGAGAACTACTAGAGCTTGGTGAATCTGTCAATAAACTAGTAATGTATGTATAAGGAAAAAAATTTATTTGGCTTTACTAATGATGCATGGCTTTATTTTTCATCCAGAACCTTCCTCAAGATCACATAAAGTTTTAAAGACCAGTGGTAAGTCCCAAAATATATTTTTGTTTTTCATTCTTATTCATTCTAAGTCAAATCATACACAAAATAGAAATACCAGATGAGTTACAGATGGACAGATTTGATGAGATTACAGAAAGACTAGCTTCTATAAGCAAAATTGGCTCATTATAAAATATACTGTCAAATGATATAAAATATTTGCAGCATATCTAGGTAGGCATAAAAAGATTAATATACCTATTATATAAAGAAATACAAAAAAAAAGAGACAAAGGACCTTTTTTTAAAAAATAAAAACATGGCCGGGCGTGGTGGCACACGCTTGTAATCCCAGTACTTTGGGAGGCGGAGACCGGAGGATCCGGGTTCGCGGCCAGCCTCAGCTCTCTCTCCCTGTCTCTCTCTCTCTCTCTCTCTCTCTCTCTCCTTAGTGGGGCCCTCCGCAACTTTGTGAGACCCGGTTTCAAAATAAAGTATAAAAAATAGGGCCGGGGGTGTAGCGCGGAGGTAGAACGCCCCCGCGTTCAATCCCCGGTACCGCAAAAAAAAAAATAAATAAAAACATGAGCCAGGAGTGGTGGCTCACGCTTATAATCCCAGTACTTGGGAGGCTGAGACTAGAGGATCCGTGTTCGCGGCCAGCCTCAGCTACTTGATGAGGCCCTCCGCAACTTAGACCCTGTTTTGAAATAAAGAATAAAATATAGGCTTGGGGGTGTAGCTCAGAGGTAGAATGTCCCTGGGTTCAATCCCCAGTGCCGCAAAAAAAAAATAATAATAATTAGGCAGCTTCACAGAAGAAACACAAGCTGCCTATAGAATTTTAAAATGGTCACCCATGTTACTAATCAGAAAAACCATTTAAGTGAGAAAAATGGAGGTGGGAAAGTTCTGACCTTGGCCAAAAGATACAGAAAAACAGGCACTCCAGAACCACTGGTGGGAGGGCAAATTTTTGCAACCCTTCAGGAACAAATTTAGTAATGCCCATTTAAATTAAAATGGACATTTGTCCTTGATCCAACAATTTCACCTTTAGGCCTACATGGAAGTACTTACCCAAGTATGGGTAGATCTATACATGTTTGTGTTCTTGGCAGCATTTGTAATAGAGTTCTACATAAAATGCCCATGTAGTGGGAAATGGTTAAATAAATATGGTATAGCCATACCTGTAATGGAATAGTCTACAGCTGTTAAAAGAATGAACTAGATCTCTGTCTAATAACAAAAGTGTCCATATATATTTAGCAGAAAATGCAATATTGCATCCTTATTTTTATTTTTATTTATTTATTTATTTTACGGAACTGGGGATTGAACCCAGGGGCATTCTACCTCCGAGCTACACCCCCAGCCCTATTTTTTTTACTCTTTATTTTGAAACAGAGTCTCACTAAGTTGCGAGGACCTCACTAAGTAGCTGAGGCTGACCGCGAACCTGCAATCCTCCTGTCTCAGCCTCCTAAGTACTGGGATTACAAGTGTGGGCCACCACGCCCTGCACATCCTTATTTTTAAAAGCAGAAATCATAGCCGAACGTGGTGGCGCACGCTTGTAATCCAGTACTTGGGAGGCAGAGACCGGAGGATCCGGGTTCGCGACCAGCCTCAGCTACTTAGTGAGGCCCTCCTCAACTTCGTGAGACCCGGTTTCAAAATAAAGTATAAAAAATAGGGCCGGGGGTGTAGCGCGGAGGTAGAACACCCCTGGGTTCAATCCCTGGTACCGCAAAAAAAAAAAAAAAACCAGCAATCGTGCACTGTGGTGGGATGGGAGCAGTGGCTTTGAGACCTGGCAAGATGAACCTCATACTGTTGACTGTGGTTACCTATGGGCGAGATTTATGGGAAGAGAAGTACTTTATGTGCTTCCATAGTTCAACAACTTTTAAAGATGGGACACATATAACCGGGATATCGTAAGGGTGTATAGAAGGATATGACCGTGTAAACTCTCCCTACAATTCCACTTGAGATACTCCTTAGCGCTGGGCCAAGGAGACCCTGTTGAAAAAGGCTGTATCTTTCTGTTAAAGCCAATTAAATGATTAAATGCCAAGAGATCAACAGACGCATCCTCTGATCTTTATGTGATTTTCATGGCTTAGGGCATGGGCATTTTGTTCAAGTAGAGCATATTTTTGTTTGGAAGCATTTGAAACTTTTAAGCACGAGGTAATTTATTGCACTCAGGGATTAAGGAAGAGGACACCTGAGACACAGATAGTGTAAGGTGCGTTTACTGTAGTAGAGGATATATAGCTGGGTATGTAATTGAGAGGCATTTTTGAAAATTAGGTCCAAAGGGCCCAGAAGTCTCTTGGGCTTCAATTATGAATAATATGCTTATAAATCCTATAAAAATATTAGTGTTTACCTATGTAAAAGATACATAATTGTATTCTGAAACTTGAAAAAAAATGTTTGTTTTTCAGGAACAGCACAAGACATCCAAAAGGTAAGCACTGTCACATTTCTTTTGAAATCTTTACTGTGGGCATCCTTTATATGAGCGCCCTGTACTCAGAGGGTATCATTCCAGCCCGTGTAAATAATTACTGTATATGTTTTGGTGATTTCATAGTTTACATTTTATATTTGTTCTACATGTTTAATCGTTGACATTTAAGGAAGGACTTGTCCTTATCAACTTCCTCCCTGTCCCTTCATCTCTTAAAACGAAAGCAACTATTTATTCATCCCTCTGCTCCACGTCTCAGCCCAGGAGCTGTGGCCTTATCTTAGGAAGTAATACCTGTATAGTATGAGTGTGCCTTGCATCTCTGCGCATGTTAAGGCCAGGCCCTTGCCTTCTGTGTACAGCTTCTTTCTCAAAGAATTCTCCTTCCATCACAAGGACAAGGCGCTCCTTCTAAGAACATGCCCCTAAGCCAGGCACCATGGCGCGTACCTGGAGTCCTGGCTATTCAGGAGACTGAGGCAGGAGGATGGCTTGAGTCCAGGAGTTCAAGGTTGGCCTGGGCAACATAGGGAAACCCTGTCTCAACAAACAAAAACTAAAACTGTTGTCCTGTGGCTGCTCTAAGAGGTGTGATGATGGCATGTCATATAATGGAACTATGTTGTATCAAATCATGGCTTTTCTTCCTCTATAAAAAGTTAAGAGAGGGAGTGAGAATGCTGTGTGTGGACCGGGGTGTTGCTCAGTGGTAGGGCACTCACCCAGTGTGCCTGAGGTCCTGGGTTCAACTCCTGGCACACACACACACATACAGAGAGAGAGAGAGAGAGAGAGAGAGAGAGAGAGAGAGAATATGAGAGTGTTATGTTCTATTAGAAGATGCATATCCAGATTTATTACCTGTGAAGAGCAGCTATTAAGTGGTTTTCCTGATATGGCTACTGATCAATGGGCTTACTTAACAATTTTCCGAGACCAGATTGTTGCTCCTCCTGTTAATGTGCTGTTTCTAAAAGGATGTGGCTATGAATAGCTCTCCCCACAGTCCTTTTTAACATCATGGTTTGACACAGGGCCAAAGTGACCATGTTGATAAAGGCTGTATCTTTCAGCTAAGACCAATAAAATGTCTAAAAATCAGCACAGCCTTATGTTTAAGTGATTTTTTATGGCTTAGGGCAGGTGCATATTTTTTTTGTTTGGGTGCTTTTTAAACTTGCTAACATTAATTGACTCAGTGTCCTAAAACACCGCATAAGATTTGGATTTTCCAATCTCTGTTTTCCTAAGTGGGGTCACAGCTAGAGGAGGACTATGGAGCTGAGTCCTTCTTAGCACTAAGTGAATTGTAGAGATGCAACCTTAAGAGCTTCTGAGAACTTTCTACAACAGTGCTCAAGCCAAGTCCAGATGGAAGCTAACTGAATCTTTTTTTTTTCTTTTTCTTTTTGGTACTGTTGATTGAACCCAGGGGCATTCTACCCTGAGATACACCCCAACCCCATTTTATTTATTTATTTATTTATTTATTTATTTATTTATTTATTTTGAAAAAGGATCTTGCTAAGTTGCTAAGGATTTCATTAAGTTGCTGAGGCTGGCCTCAAACCTGTGATTCTCCTGTCTCAGCCTCCCAAGTACTGGAATTACAGGTGTACACACCATTCCTAGCTGTTTTTTATTTTTAAGTCAGAATCTCACTATGTTGCCCACATAGCTGGGACCACAGGCACACACCACCATGCCCAGCTCCAGTGGCCAAATTCTATCTCCTAACTCTAATGGCCTGAATGTATACTAAACACAAGAAGAACAGATCTAACCATGATTAAAGAGTTTACAACTAGAAATATTCCTTAATAGCTTAACATTTCATCCAGAATGCATATCTTCAGAGGTTGCGTGCATGTGCACACACACGCAACGGGGGGAGGGGTTAGGCTCATATATCAGTGGTGGTTAAGACATGGATTCAAGTCCATTTCTGCCATTTATAAGTGTTATGACTCTTGTCAGGTTGCTTAACCTTACCAGGACTTAGCTTCCTAATTTACAGAATTATTATAAAGATTAAATGTGGTACCATATGTTTTTAAAAGCACTTAATACAGTATTTTGACAAAGCAAGAATTCCATAAATGATAGCTATCATCAAATTATTAAATAGCCATAATGCTGAGAATATGAAAAAGCATAAAAAAGTTCTCCTTGGCTATGGTAAAACTGAGGTCTGTAAATGGCGTGCTTCTACTTTGTGACAAATCATATATTGATTAGTTCTTCACCTAAATTAGTTCTTCATCAGTTCCCCTAATGATGTATTAGATTTAGCTTTTCCGCTTCCAAAGTACTGCAATCTTCAAGTGTAATTAACTTAAAAATATACTCCAATATTAACAGTTCTGGTTTCCTAATTTTCCAAAATATCTGGGAATTTTCAGGGATGAAAAGATCTTAAGGATTACTTGTAGTATTGTGGGGAGAAAAAAACCCACAAAATTATTTTGTTATACTTTCAAAGTGTTTTGTCATAATTTAGTGGATATTTACTTATTTGATTTATAGAAAGTAGTTATTGGGTCCCTATAATTCTATAAACTTATTAGTGCAATCTGAGTTAAGGTAAAAGGAAGAGGTACTAAAAGGTTGGGGGGGATATATAAAAGCAATAAGGATTATATATAAATATCATATGTGTGTATGTATGTGTGAAAAAACATACCAAAAGATTAAATATACCAACAGACTAAATGACTAGTTAACTAAAACTTATAAGTTTTAAAGTTTTTATAGAAAATAACATTTAGGGTGAAATTTTATTTTTGCCCTCTCTACTCCTCTTTTCCTTTCCTGGGAGACAGACCAACAAGTGTTGAAAAGTTCTTGCTAATCTGACATTTCCAATAGGTGACCATAGTGTTTCATTCAGATAATATGTCCTTGGTACTAATTAGTCTCAATAAGTCTTAACCCTTTCAACTCTTTGAAGCTAATCCGTCTACCTACAGAATAGTATCAGGGCAATCCACTCTTGTGCACAATTCAGCTCCATCAATAAAGGTTCCAAGTTATAAAATACTCCATTGTCTTCAATTGCTTAGAAATAATTCATGTCACTCATATTTTACTTCTTAATAGCCAACTAAATGTTACTTAATTAAATATATTTTGAAAGAAAGTAAAAAATACCTTTAACTCAACAGTTGATTAAAATTCATTCCTTCAACAAAGGCTCTTTGCCTATAATGGACAAACAGAGGTAATGCTGGTCAGGTTCCTGGTGGGTCTGTAAACTTTGGGAAACCCTTGGAGTGTGTAGTCAGGTTGCTGGCAGGGGCTTCTGGTATACCAGAAATCGTGATGGAACACCTAGGAGTCAGGCACTGGAACTAATGCTCCGTAGAGAGTCTTGAACAGAAACCACATATCCTGGCCCTTGACACTTTTGTATACCCATTTATACAATGAATATTTGTCAAGTGCACAGCAGACTCACTGGAACTATCTAAGAGTTTTCTGTATTTAGCTGACATCCTATCTTACTTTGGGGCAAGGGTTTTAGAATCAAATCTGCATTCAAGTCCTAGCCTTATTACCGACTCTGTAGGACGAGTTTTTGAATCTTAAGGAGCCTAGATTTCTTTAGCATGATATTGGTATAATCGTATCTAATTCATAGAGTGATTGTGAATTTGAAGTTTAGAGGATTTCTACAAATTGTCTGTAGTGTAGCTTCCAAATGAATTTAAATTCCTGCCCATTCTTCCCCTTTTTCAAAAATCTGAAGTGCTTTTCAACTCAGTTAAAATCAACAGTGTCTACTGCTTATTTTGTTTTAAGAATATTTCAGTCTGTGGACTGGGGATGTAGCTCAGTGGTAGAGTGGTTGCCTAGCATGCACGAGGTCCTGGGTTCAATCCCCAGCACTGGTGTGTGTGTGTGTGTGTGTGTGTGTGTGTGTGTGTGTGTGTGTGTGTGTAATGCAATCTAGTGGCAGAGGCGGTTCCCAGGCCGCCTGTCTTCTCCATGGTGACCTGTTCTGTCTTCCTCAGGTGTCTAGAGAGGAAGGCTCTCCCCAGCTGACTTCCACACGGCCTTCTCCCGCCCAGAGGAACAGCCAGCCAAGCAGCTCTGCTGTCATCAGCATGCTCCGTGGTGGCGGCGCCATCAGAAACATCTGGACAGACCACCAGATCAGGCAGGCCTTGTTTCCCAGCCGCCGGTCCACACAGGAGCACGAGGACGAAGATGACTACCAGATGTTCGTGCCGTCCTTCTCTTCCTCGGATTTGAACTCCACCAGGCTGTGTGAGGAGAGTACTTCGAGTCGCCCCTGCAGCTGGCATATGGGACAGATGGAGTCCACAGAGATCTCCAGCTCTGGTCACAGGATTGTCCGGCGGGCCAGCAGTGCTGGCGAGAGCAACACATGCCCACCTGAGATAAGAATTAGGGACAGTGATGGCTCTCAGTACAGTCCCCGAAGGGAACTGCAGAACGGCCCTCAAACAGGAGGGCAGGAAGGCATGACGCCCTTTGGGTCGTCGATAGAGTTGACGATTGATGATATAGACCACGTCTACGACAACATAAGTTATGAGGACTTGAAGTTAATGGTGGCTAAACGGGAAGAAGCTGAATCTACTCCCTCCAGAGCAGCCAGGGACTCTGTTCGCCCCAAGAGCACCCCGGAGTTAGCCTTCTCGAAGAGGCAAGCTGGCCACCATGCAAGCTCTCTCCACACACAACGGGATGGAGCTCTTGCCGGTCCAGAACCATCTAACCAAAGTGCACACGAGCTCCAGGTCGTGGAGGAGAACATCTATGACACGATCGGGCTCCCAGAGCCACCATCACTGGGTTTCAAGTGCAGCAGCCTGAAGCGATCTAAGAGGAGCACCTTCTTGGGTCTGGAAGCCGACTTCGCATGCTGCGACAGCCTGAGGCCCTTCATTTCCCAGGATAGCCTCCAGTTCAGCGAGGATGACACACCTTGCCACCAGGGGCCCTCGGAGACTGATTACTTGAGTTTGCTGTATAGCTCTTCCCCCTGTAACTTGTCTCTAGCGGATAAGGCTCTGTCGGATAAACTTTCTGAAGAAGTAGATGAAATCTGGAACGACCTAGAAAATTACATCAAGAAAAATGAGGACAAAGCTAGAGACCGTCTCCTCGCAGCATTTCCGGTCAGCAAAGATGATGTGCAGGACCGGCTGCATGCCGAGAGCACCCCTGAGCTGAGGAGAGATGCAGGGCGTGCCGTGTCTACACTGTCCCTTCCCGAGAGCCATCCTGGCCTCACGCCTGGGAAGAACAGGGGCGTCAGAGGGAGCCGGGCCAACTACCCACAGGAAGAGGACCTGATTTCTACAGAAGGCTCCTGTCTGAGTCTTAACCGGCTCTCTCTGGCCAGCGACATGCCCCCCATAGACAGTCCCTATGACTCAGTCAACAGCAGTCAGCCCCAGCCAGACCCGGAAAACCCGGACCCTGGGATGGATGGCACGGATAAGACAAAAAGCAGGGTCTTTATGATGGCGAGGCAGTACAGTCAGAAGATCAAGAAGGCAAATCAGCTCTTAAAAGTGAGAAGTCCAGAGTTGGAGCAGCCACCCGCCAGTCAGCATCATAAATCCACGCACAAAGACCTGGCCGCCATCCTGGAAGAGAAAAAGCAAGGCGGGCCTGCCATTGGTATGTTCACACTGCTCCTCTTCCTTCTTGAAAGTCAGGCATGAGAGCAGGTTTCCAATTCTAAATGTCCTTAAAGCGGGTGCACGTATGAGGACACTGTCGCTCGAGCATTCCGACCTCACAGAGCACACAGAGCCATTGCTGGCCTTCCCACTTTGCCCCGCACAGGTGTGTGGGCCAGAGCGTGAGCTGGCCTCAGAGGGCTCCTGTGCACGTGTAATACTGTCACTACAGACTTGATGTTTTTAGGAAAAAATTTTCTCTAAGGGAACCCGAAGTATGAAAAACAGCAATCGGTTTTAACATCTGGTGCCTAGAGCTTTGCACTATGAATCAGTAATGTGTTTGGTGGGGGAGTAGCTTGCAAAAGCTGCCACAGTTTGGAAGCACATATTCTCTGCTTCAGAACCTCATTCAAAGTGCCCAGTACTAGCTGGGCGTGATGGTGCATGCTTGTAATCCCAGTACTTGGGAGGCTGAGACTGGAGGATCCAGGTTCGCGGCCAGCCTCAGCTACTTATGAGGCCCTCCGCAACTTAGTGAGACCCTGTTTCAAAATAAAGAACAAAAAAATAGGGCTGGGGGTGTAGCTCAGAGGTAGAATGCCCCTGGGTTCCATCCCCAGTACCGCAAAAAAAAAAAAGTGCCCAGTACTGATAGCAAAGGCAAAAAAAAAAAAAGAATTGTTTTCTTGCTTTTCGTAGCTGTTCACACTATAACTGAGTTGTTCTCCCATATATTTCAGCTACCACCCAATTTTTAAAAATAGCCACTATCATGCATTTAATGCCATCTCCTTTGGGATTCTCGTTGATGCTTACAAGAAGCTTAATTCTTTTGTCAGACCTCCTTTGTGGGGAATAAATGAGCCGGTGTCATAGGGGTGATGTCGTTAAGGTCATGGGTGCAAGAACAAAAAGTTCATGGCTAGACTTTTTTGAAGGACAGAACAAAATACCAGTCTTAGGTGAAGAACTTGGGTGTGAATAAAGCACACGATGGTCATGAAAGAAGAGCCCAAGGAGAGCAGTTCTCCTCTGAGGAGCTTTAATTTCAGAGAGGTAGCTGTGACTAGGCCTGGGATCTGCATTGTAAAGCTATAGACCCTTCATCGTGTTTTAAGAAATTCTGCCCAGATGCAAGGGCGCACACATGTAGTCCCAGTACTTGGGAGTCTGAGACAGGAGGATCACAGGTTTGAGGCCAGTATGTCACAACTTTATGAGACCCTGTTTCAAAATAAAAAATAAAATAGAGTGGGGGGGTTATAGTTCAAAAGTAGAGCACTGTGGGTTCAGTCCCCAGTACCAAATATAAATATATATAATCTCCTAGATTTTCTGACATGGGACTACCTCAGAATGAAAAGAGAGGAACCCATACTCCAATTAAAACTAAAAACTAAGCCAGGTGCAGAGGTAGAATGCTCCTGGGTTCAATCCCCAGTACCACAAAAAAAAAAAAAAGTAAAAACCAAGCCAGGTGTGGTGGTGCACACCTGTAATCCCGATACTTGGAAGGCTAAGACAGAAGGATCACAGGTTTGAGGACAGTCTCAGCACCTTAGCAAGACCCTATTTCAATTTTTTTATAAAAAGGGCTGGGGGAAGCCAGGCCTGGTGGTGTATGCTTGTAATCCCAGTACTTGGGAGGCGGAGACAGAAGGATAGCAGGTTCACAGCCAGCTTCAACAACTTAGTGAGGCCTTCTGTAACTTAGTGACACCCTGCTTCAAAATAAAAAATAAGCCGGGAGTAGTGGTGCACACTTGTAATCCCAGTACTCGGGAGGCTGAGACCTGAGGATCTGGGTTTACAGCCAGCCCCAGCTGGCCCTCCGAAATTTAGTGAGACCCTGTTTCAAAATAAAGAATAGAAAAAAATAGGGTTGGGGGTATAGCTCAGAGGTAGAATGCCCCTGGGTCCAATCCCCAGTACCACAAATTAATTAATTAATTAATTAATTAAAAATAAAATGGGGCTGGGGGTGTAGCTCAGAGGTAGAATGCCCCTGGGTTCAATCCCCAGTGTCACACACACACAAAAAGTAAAAACCAGGTTTCTCAGTATCAATAGAGTCAGCTAATCAGCTCTATGATAGAACACATTTGGGCATGTGGGTGCTAGTAACTCAGACATGTTGATGCCACTAACCTCCTTCTTTGGAATTGACTAATTTATCTCCATGGAAATCAGAGGAAGGAGATATTGAAATCCTAACTGAATTCACAACTTACATGGTAAGAATTTTTAGGGATTTTTTTAAGTTTGGAAGTATTAAAGAATTATCTAAAGCTTTACTCTTCAGTAAGCTTTCCTACCATATGAGGAAGTAGAGGCTTGGAATTGATACCCCAGGGATTTGACACACTCTTTGGATCCTTCTTTTTAAATAAAAAAGGTTAAAAATGATTTTTGTACGATTGTGAGAAAGACTAGATTGCATATATTTTTCTTCTCAGAATAATGTGCTAAGAGTAATGTATGTCTCTTTTCCAATGGTAGCATCACCAAGCCAGTGTGTGCTGTCATGCTTAGAGAAAGTGACTGAGTTCCAACTGCAGGGGACTACTGGGGGAGGGGAGGACAGATGGCCTTAACAGTTGTACATTGGCAATTGCTACCACTGATGAGTCTGAACTGGGGCTTCTCAGAATCAGAGAACATTTAAAAGATTCCTGATGATGTTGTATTATGCCAGCAGACTATCATTCAAACAGTAGTCATCGCCTGGGCCAGGTTGTTTAGAATGTATGCCACAGATTAAGATGCAAAACTCTAATCTTGTTTGGAGCAAGCCTTTCAGTTCTAAATGACCAGGACTTGCAACCACCTTGAATAGTCTTCTTTTTACATACATTTTAACTATGGATTGGTTTCAGATTGGGGTTTCTCTTTTTACTTTGGGGTTATCCTCCTTTTTGTTTTGTCTCCTGGAGTCTTCGTGGGATCCCATAGGATCTTTTCTTGGCTTTGCATCTGGGTCCTGTCTTGACATGGTGGGCTACTACTGACGTCCCCCCAACAAAGAGGAGACGATCTCTCCAAAGGCTAGATCCTCAAGAGTGCCAGCTTCCCTGCCGTGTGGCAGGAGCATGTCCCTAGGGCCTGCCATCTCTCAGACCTGGTGTGTTAGCTCCACGCTTCCTCCCCCTGGGGGATCGAGACCACTTCCTGTGCCCACGAGGCTTTCCATCAGTTGACATGATGACCCCTTTTCTTTTTCTTGTTTATCTGGGCACAGGACGTCGTAATCGAATGGACCGATTCTCCAGACTTCTGCGTATGGGCCTTGCCACTTTGCCAGGAGCTTGCTCTCGGTGTTGTGCGGAAGGAGGAGCGCCCTATTCACCTGCCGAAACTCTCGAGCATCTTTATTGAACTCTCTGCCCGGGGTCTACAGGCCCCGGGTCCGATTTCTGCCTATAAATCACCCAACCAGGTCTAGTCTCTGTGCATTTTAGAACCTTTTGCAGTAATGCTGGCCCTCTTCATGAGCCAGACCCCCTCCCGGTAGAGACCAGGGAGGCGTTCGGGTTTGTGTTTCTTGGTGATATTTCTTTCACATGGTAGAAAACTCCATACAGGCTTAAGGAATTTTCCTTCTTGTGTAAAGTAAGCACAATTTTATGCTTTCATCTAAATCTCAGGCAACATCAGAAACATTGATTTTAATCCTCTGTCTTGCAAACAGCATGTTTGATATTTCCCTTGGCAGGGATTACTTCAAATGTTTATCTGGAGTCACAACCCTAACCCTTCAGAAACTGGTTTTTTTTGTGTGTGTGGTACTACAGATTGAACCCAGAGGCATTCTACCTCTGAGCTAGATCCCGAGCCCTATTTTATTTTTTATTTTGAAACAGGGTCTCACTATGTTGCGGAGGGCCTCACTAAGTTGCTAAGGCTGGTTGCAAACTCGTGATCCTCCTGTATCAGCCTCCCAAGTACTGGGATTACAGGCATGTGCCACCACACCTGGCTCAGAAATAAATTTAAACCAGAGACAGCCCTGAGATTGTCATGTAACAATAATGTGCATTTTCTGTAAAGTTAGTACCAGAACTAAAGACACGAGGCGCCTTGACCCAGCTGACTAGGACTGTGCTCTCAAGGCTGGAGAGGTCCTCGTGGGCTGACTCTTCCTGTGCATCTGGCAGATGGGGTCCATTCCATCACCTCTGGTGCTCTGGAAGCTTGTCCCTCATTCCCACTGGCTTCGTGCAAGTTACAGGCTCTCTTAGGTGGTCAATTGAGACACAGAAAAAACTTAGATAAGCACGAGAGTTTGTCTACTAGTGAGATACTTTTTATTCAGAATTGATAAATGATCAACTCTTTGTTATCCAAAGACAAACTGTGCACATTATGAGTTACCTATAGGAAGCATTTTAACCCAAGGCTCTTCCTGCTTCCCCTTGTCTTGCTATCACCTGATTTCCAGGCCATCTTTCCACGGTCAGTGGCATGGTCTCAGGAAAGCCCATTCATTCTTAACCCCAGGCTTACAATAAAAGGAGAGGGGAAACATTACCTAGTTTTTAGTTATGGAGACTAATTCCTGTCTAGAACTTTGGTTGGTCCTCTGAAGGGAATCCAGAAAACTGTACACCATTGTTCTCCAAGATCCCAAAGCTCATATACTAGCTGGAATAACAAACTAGCCTATAAAAAACATTCAGCAATACAATATTGTGTGTGTGTGTCAGCATGTATATGTAAGACTTCAGGGGAGAGAAATCAGTTAGAAAGGATTCAAGGAAGAATACAGTGGATGGAACATCTTGAGACATGGGTAGATTTTGATCAGGCACAGGAGGAGGAGTGTATGAGAAAGAAGATAAAGGCATGAGAAATCCTATGGCTATTTTGGACAATGCTTGGTTTCAGAGAGCTAGGCCAAAGTCAAGAACTGATTATTTTTACAAGACTCTCTTGTTAAATTTTGATACTGGATTCATTTGAATTTTTAATGAGATCTGTTATCCCCCCCCAATTTTCATCTTCTTGGAACCTTCAGAGCCTTCCCAACTCAGCTGTGGGATCAAGCCCAGGGCTACAGTGTGGGGGAGAATGGCTTGGGCAGAACCTTCTGGAGGTCCGACTGCCCTTCGACTGGGTTTCATAGTTAAGGAAGTATTACAGGTTTCAGGATGGCTAGCACAGGTACACTAATATCTAAGTAGATTGTCACACGCATTACCTTAAGGTATTGCTAAATCTTAATTGGTGTTAAGAGTTTTTAGTATGCCATCTAAGGAGGAATTTCTCCTGTTTTTGTTACTAGAAGTTTATAAACTATAATATCCTCTGTCCTTCCAAGGAATTTGGAGTTGAAAACCCAAAGAATCTGAACAAAGGCTCTATAATGAGAAGTTAGACCTTGATTGCAGGGAGCAGGGGGTGAGGGAATTGGGGTTACAATGAAAGGGCACACAGTAACTGCTGATTATTTCTGTCCTCAAAGAAGGTAGACTCAAACAAAATTGCGGAAATTCAATTAAGTGAGTATTTAGCTTAAATTCAAAGTATAATTTACTGATAACATAATGTCATTTGCTGGTTGTCATTAATGGGATAGATTTCTTCACAGAGACTGTATAGATGTGGTCTGAGCAACTTAGAAGATGAATGAAGTTCCTTGATTCTAGGGTAGTCATGTGTGTACCTGTATTGCAGAGGGGAACAGCTTTGAAGTTGACATATCTGAGCTCTCTCTCTCTCTCCTAAATCATTGCTGGTCCAAGAGAATTATGTATCTGTATCGTAGTTTAGTTGATAGCTTTAGAAATGTCTGTACTCAAACCCAGCAAAGTGGGGCATGCCTGTGACTCCAGTACTTGGGAGACTGAGACAAGAAGATCACAGGTTCAAAGCCAGCTTCAGCAACTTGGCAAGACCCTCAGCAACTTAATAAGACCTTGCCTCAAAATAAAAATTAAAGTAGGGCTGAGAGTGTAGCTCAGAGGTAGACTGCCCCTGGGTTCAATCCCCAGTACAAACAAGCAAGCAAGTAAGAAATGTCTGTACTCAGAAGTAGGGCAAGGAGGAGAATGGACTCACAGTTTAAGTGGCAAAAGCTTTTGAGAAAGTAACTGTCTAGACCTATTCTGGAGCCAGAAATAATAACTAGAGAGCATTAGACTATTGAGCACACACACAAGTGGCTCATTCTTAATGGCTTGAAGACATAGGCTTTAGTGTCTGGCTTCTTGGGGATGGAAAGGAGTTATGAGTTAGTCAATATGTGTGGTTTGGAAGTAGTGGAGGGGAGGACCTTCCCTAGACATTGGCTCCCCCGACAGTGGCCATGGAGGGCTGTCTGGAAGCCAGAAGCACAGGAGCAGACTCCTGTAGGAGGAGAGCAGTGAGGAGCTGGGAGCCATTGCACTGTGTGTCGTGGTCACGATTCTTTCAGTGACTTCTTGAGTTATTTTTTATTGACCAGAGCTTACGTGCTGACAGCCTTGTTTTTACGATGCCTGTTTTCAACACTGACAGTATTTCATGCTTGAAAGGAACACTAGAAATTTTCATTACTTAGAATGGACATTTGCAGACCTGCTGTTGAAATAAAGTAATGCGAAATTAGATGCAATTAAATGAGCTTTGCAGTAGCATTTCTATTTTTACTAATCTGGGTCATTTTTAATAATTGTGTTACTTTTCATTCAATAATCACCCTTCTTCAAACTTCACCTAAAAGTCGTGTGTATTGTTTAAGTTTTTTAGTATGTCGGTGAGATTGGTATGTTTTTATATTTAATCTTTGTATGTAGAAATAATCTTATGCTTACTTATTATTTTAATATTTGCCTTCCAGGTGCCAGGATTGCTGAGTATTCCCAACTGTATGACCAGATTGTGTTCAGGGAGACACCCCATAAAATTCAGAAGGACGGCTGGGCCAGCACACCGGAACCCTCCTTCCTCAGGGCCACGTCGCCTTCCCAGGCCCAACATGGCGGCGAGGACTGGCTTTGGCATTCAACCTACAGCAACGGAGAGTTGGCAGATTTCAGTCCCCGGCCAGAGCAAGACTTGAGGTCGAAATATCCCAGTTTAGAGATGAGTACAAAAAATCCCCCCAGACAATTATCTGCAGCTTGCTCCGTGCCTTCCCTTCAAAGCTCTGACCCTCTGCTGGGCTCCATGCAGAGAGGCAGTGTGGTGGTGAGTCAGCCGCACAAAGAGAGCTCCTGTCAGGGCCATCTTTACAACTCGCTGGGTCGGAAAGGAATGAGTGCGAAATCTCAGCCTTACAACAGGTCTCAGTCGTCTTCCTCCATCTTGATAAACAAATCAATGGACTCCATCAACTACCCCAACGAACCAGGAAAGAACCCGCTGCTGTCTTTACACGGAAGTGCAAGGTGTGAGAGCCACCAGGACCTACTGCCAGGTGTAGCCGACTCCTGTCAACAGGGTGCTGAAAAACACTCTGATCTCACACTGCAAGACTCACAGAAAGTTCTCGTAGTAAATAGAAATTTATCTTTAAATGCCCAAATAGCAACACAGAACTATTTTTCCAATTTCAAAGAGACTGAAGATGAAGATGACTATGTAGAAATAAAGTCAGAGGAAGATGAGATGGAGCTGGAGCTCTCTCAGGGCCGTAGAAGGAAATCTGACTCCAAGCGTACGGAGGCCGACTTTTCTGGTAATGTCTGTAGCAGCAACCCATCTTACTCCTTGGATGCCCCACATACTCCCAAAGAGCCAGTAAACAGCAAGCTGGGGCTCTCGCCATACCTGACAGCATACAATGATTCTGACAAACTGAATGACTATCTTTGGAGGGGGCCATCACCCACTCAACAAAACATTGTCCAATCTCTAAGAGAAAAATTCCAGTGTCTTAGTTCAAGCAGCTTTGCCTAACATTCTTAGCAAGAGCTGCCTGCACTAACTTCTTAGGCTCATAATTCCAGATACTGATGAGGCGTTTTATATGCACCAGATGAAAACAATTTTGTAAGAACCACAGGTGTAAAATAGACTTTCTTTTACAGCACAACATTTTGAACTGGCTGACCAGCTAGCCAGCCTTGTACTTAAGCAGAGTTAGCATCTCACAGTATTTTTTTTCTGATGCTCATCTTCATTTTCATGTAAGTCAATCTTACTTGAACTTTTTTAGGCTTTTTTTTTTAAATGTGATGGCCATGATATTTTTTCCATACCCTGACAATAGTGCCCATACTTTAAGAAATGCAATAATCCTCTCATATTATCCATACACTTTCCAAGTAGCTTTATCCTATGACTCAAAGACAGCAAGACTTTTCCACATGTTTTGAAAGGAAACTAAAGCTGCTTAAAGAATTATGTTTGTATCTACCATTTTTGTTAAATTTGTCACAAGACTCTGGAATAGCATGCCAGACGTCTCCAACTAAAATGTAGTCTCAGTGCCTATTTTAGGAGTTTTGTGCTGGCATTCCTATATCCTTTCATTTCAGTGCAGAAAATGTGTGACTATTGCAAACTAAAATGTAGCCGGACCAGTTTGCTGTCAGCAAAAATCTTTACCTGTCTTCCTGGATGAGGCCTGGAGAAAGTGCTGCTCCTCATGTTAATTATGTGATTTTTAGGGTGAAATGAATAATTTCCTTCATGACTTAAAAAAAAATCAAGTTCCATAAAATGAAAGTTGACTTCACGGTTAGAAGAAGATGAAAAGATTTCTAGGAACAACTTGATTATCAGTTCATATTACAGTTGAAAGAGGGGGGGAAATAACCCCAAAACAAAACAAAACAAAACAAAAAACCATCAGGCCATTGTGTTGCCTGTCTCTAATTAACACAAAATGAACCATAAGCTAAAATAAGACAAAGCACTTTAAAGTCACCCTTTCCAGATCAGTTTATAATATGACCTTCTTGAGTTTTGATTCTGCCAATGACCTACTTAGTCCTGCCCTCGGGGAGTCAGTGGCTGCAGGAATAGGGCAAGAATCTATTTTCTAAACAATATACTGCTCGGGAGCCTTTTTTCATTGTTTCAAGGCACATGAAAGAAAGTCTTTGGCTAGTGGGTTCTGACTGATAACATCTTTTATGTTCTCATTATGGTCTTTATACAGCATGTTGTTGTGATCTTGTATACAAAGCTAACTCCTTGTGAAAGGGAACAGAAGGCTAAAAGCACAACATTGTGAGTAAAAGGCAAAATCCAAGAAGCTCAAGAGAAAAATAAAGGCAGATTTTTTCCTACTTTGTAAAAATATATTATTGTATTTAAGACTGCATGATTGCTGCAGGAACACTTTGCCCCGCAGCACCTTGTATTCCCACTTAAGCAGTTACACATCCGGTGGCTTTTCCTCATCCTCTTAATTTCTAATTTCCATTTTATTTTCTCTTTATTCCAATTAAAATCCAATTTGTTTCTTTTTTTTTGTGTGTGTGTGTGGTTCTGGGGATTGAACCCAGGGGCATTCTACCTCTGAGATACACCCCCAGTCCTATTTTTATTTTGAAACAGGGGCTCACTAAGTTGCAGAGGGCCTCACTAAGTAGCTGGGGCTGGACTTGTTTCCATTTTTAAAGATACAATAATATGTGTAGGAAATGGGGACTGGGCTTTTCATTTAAAGAAAAGCAATAACATTGAATCAGTGACAGTTTCCCGTAATTCTTTCCCTCTTTTTAAGTCCTCTGCCTCTTTTTCTTAGTTGTAAGTCATAAAATGTGACCATCCTTATCTTACAAATAGGTACCTAGGGCATTTTTTTATTTTAAATAACAAAAAAGTTTCTTGTTCTTCAAATTATTCTCTTTTCTTTTAGTTCATAAAATAAAGTCCAGGGGCTGGAGTTGTAGCCCTGTGGTAGAGAGCTTACCTAGCATGAATCAGGCCCTAGGATTGATCCCCAGCATCACCAAAAAGGAAATAAATAAATACATACATACATATTTTTAAAAGTCCAAATTGAAGAGCATAGTTCTGGAATCATTCCTTGTTTAATTGCTTTTATTTAAACATGATACAAGTTTTCAAGATTAAGCAGTGTCAAAAAAAAGATAGGCACTGTATGTTCTTAGACTTGCTAGAGGTGTCTGTAAGAGCATTTGTATTCCAAAAAAAAAAAAGGAAAGTTACTTGACTCTTGTTCAGGAACGCATTTTCCTATGTTTGCATTTTAGCCTGTATGAAGCAAATGCTGTATAGTCCATATTGCTGTTGTGCCTGCGTCTCTGAAATTATTAATTCTTCACAGCAGTGTCTCGTCTCACAGCTTTGGTGTCGCTCTAGGAAAGACCCTGCTGCACGAAGGTGGCTGTCTCCCTGGACGAAATGTCTGTGTGATCCCTTAGGTTCTAAGACAAATCTGTCATTTGGTAGATCCCTTCTGTGGGCCAGGATGCAGATTTTGAGAGCTATGTGTGTGTGTGTGTGTATATATATATATAATATATCATGTTCATATGTTTCCTTGGAGTTATCAATTAAGTGCTTCTGTCGTTTCTTTTGGAGGTGGGATGAGATGTAAATAACTGGAGGGGAAAACTTATCTGTACTTAAAAGTTCTTATTAGGTTCCTGTATGAAAGGTTCAATTGTTTTTATATAGGTCGACTTTTCACCTGCCCTGTTCTTTGTGGGGGGGAAAATGTATCTAGGAAGACATAGTTTAAATACTGTATATATGATAATGAAAGTTAGTAATGCCACTATTTAATAAAGTTTGTAAAGTGTAAAGTAAATTATAGTGTGAATCAGTATGTTTATTCTAGAACATCAAGATTTTTTTTCCAAACTCTATTTTGCTACAATACTTTGTCTTGACTTATGAGCCATGCAGAAAACAGTTTAGGGTAACGAGGATACACTGTTTCAGTGGCCCAGGACAGACCGCTTTTTCTATATCTTTGGATTACTTTCAAAATGCTGAATTTAGTGTGGGGGGTGGTTTTTGTTTTCTTAATAGGAGGCTAAGTTAGGACAATCACTAAATTGCCTGTAAAAAATTAGTAGCAATATGACATCCTTTTGTTTCATTATTGAATCAAAAAATTAATGTAAAAGTTTTTAGCACAAATTGAAGTTTATTTCATGTAACTTCACATTCTGCATTTTCTTTGGTAGCCAAAAATTTTACAGGGGATAAAAGCATGCTAATATAAATTGTTGATTATGGCTGGGCATGGTGGTACACACCTGTAATCTCAGTACTTTGGAGGCTGAGACAGGAGGATCACAGGTTCGAGGCCAGCCTGGGCAACTCAACAAGGCCCTTGGTGACTTAGTGAGACCCTTTCCAAAATAAAAATAAAAAAGACTGGGGCACCGGGCGTGGTGGCGCACGCTTGTAATCCCAGTACTTGGGAGGCGGAGACCGGAGGATCCGGGTTCGTGGCCAGCCTCAGCTCTCTTCCTGCCTCTCTCTCTCTCTCTCTCTCTCTCTCTCTCTCTCTCTCTCTC
>PVJS01008772.1:0-52189 GCA_004027185.1 Glis glis
TAAGCAAATCCTGATCAGCTCATTTGGTAAAGCTTTTACCTCCTTAGGCTGTTTATGCAGCTTAGAGTCTGAAGCCAAAGAAATGGCTCCCACACTACTGGCTTTGGGATTCCACTGTTCCTGTTTTTCAAGATCCTTGAGGTGTGTCATTAGGTTATTTATTTGGATGTCTTCTGTTTTTCTTATGTGGGCACTCAGTGCTATAAATTTTCCTCTTAACACTGCCTTCAAAGTGTCCCATAGATTTTGGTACGTCATGTCTCTATTTTCGTTTAATTCCAGGAATTTTTTTATTTCTCCACTTATTTCTTTTCTGATCCATTCCTCATTCAGAAGTGTATCATTCAGTCTCCATGTATTTATGTGATTACTTTTAGTCTTCCTGTTGTTAATTTCCAGTTTCATTTCGTTGTGATCTGATAAGATGCAGGGAATTAAGGATATGAATCTTTAGTCCACTGAGAAGTGTTAGACTACTGCAATAATCCAGGCATACTGCTCTTTTACAAAGAAAGAAAACTGTAAATGTACATATATAAAAATGTATATGGTATATATATTATTCTAGTAATTTCACTCTACTGCTCTATCTTCATATTTTCCCATCAATTGATCTTGGCCTATCCTATCCTCCTGTTCACCCCCTTCCTGCTCACCTTACCTAGGTTTAATCCAATGCTCTACCTCTTCTACACCCAGACTTTTGCCACAAGGTAATTCATGCAAACAGAGAAACTTCTCTTATTTCATCATCTATGCCAATTCCTGACTTCCATTTTGCCTGCTCATCCAGTAACCACTGAACTTGTTTTCTGTTTGGAATGCCAAAAATTCAAGTAATGATCATTTAAAGGCTAAAGGGTATGATCAAAATAAATCAAATAGTTCTCCCAAGACTTCTAACTGAAACAAATGACATTTTCCATTGAAGGGTAGAGATGTTTCACACACACTCAAAATATGAAATGGTTCTAATTGCTCACCAACATTAAGTTCTATATTTTCATTAGATCATGGTTTAAATAAAACTAGGGCATATATTAAAGAAAAAAATTTAAAGAAGTAACTTATCCTATTCTCTTTATTCATTCCAAGTTCTCAAATGACCTCACTGTAAAGTGAAACAATAAAACCTAGGAGAGTGGTAATAATAACCCCCAAATTCAAAGATAAGTAATTGTGTCCTGTAAAACATATCCTATGGCTTTATTTTGTCCAGTGTCACACAACAAGGCATCAGTAAGGAATTCATTTCGGACAAGATTCTAGTTCAACCAATTTATATTAAAGGTTAAATTGAGGAATCAATGAAAACTTCAGTTCCATTACAACAATAAATATATATTGGGAAATATGTGCCAAATACACAGATTGAGATGGCACACATGTTATTATTTTTTTTTCTTTTTTTAACCATGAAGATCTGATGATCGGAATTCAGTTGCCAAACCAGTATTATGACTGCAAAACAGAACTGCTAGAAGCCTTTCATAATTGAATTTTGGCATCACACAAATTTTCATGTTAGACAATTGAAGCTTCAAAAACTTCTGTTTTTCCACAAACCTATGAACTGTGCCATTCTCCAGCACAACTTCAAAAGTCATGAATTTGATACACTAACCATTCCAGAAACACAAACGCCATGCTTTACAGAAAGAAGCATATGCCAGAATGTGCAAACATTTAATACATAGCAACAGAACTGCCTACAGTTCTCTTCTTGTCAAGGGCTCAAAACCATTTGAAAGCATCCTATGTGCAGAAGACCAGAAGGATTTTTTTAAAAAATCACTTTAATCACCAACACAATTATGATTAAGGCTTTAGGTTCATTCAATAAGGTAGTAGGCTCATTCAAAAATAAAAATAATTATTTTAAAACACCATCTCTAAAAAGATACAGCAGCCCATAATATTAAATGAAAGAAAGGAGAAGCACAGTCACATGAAGGGGCAAAACAATGGAGTGTGGACAGGATGGGATGAGATGCCACAGAGGCTGGAGTACTTTTTAGAAAAGATGATAAAGGACACAGTCATTTGTTGCCACCAAAAACCTGGGTCAAATTAATGCTAATTCTGGGTTTAATGGAGAACTATCAGTTGAACCCCTGCCCAGAGGACAGAGAGGAGCACAGGGAAAGGAGAATATAGAAAAGCCCAATTACTGCTCTTAATAAATATTCAGGGACAACTATAATGGAAATTATCAAGTGGGTAAAAGAAGCTCATGCTACCCTGAGCTTCCCATTTGGAGACATTGCTCCTCTTTCAGGATCCTGTCCTCTTCCAAGTGTTTTAATATCCTCACATGTGATCATCCATCTTGCCTGGTTAAGAAAAAATCTAATAAACTATTAGTGTAATATCAATATTATTAATAGTACTACAACCTCTCTTATTGTTTGCAAACTGCTTTCACTCACCTTAGCTTTTTGGATTCTTTTTTTTAATCATTTTTTTTTTATTTTCAGTTTGGTGTTAACATACATGTACACAGCTCTTGGTGTCCCTCCCCCTGCCTCCCCCCAATACATATAGCACTGAGAATGACGTTGGTATAATCTCATATGTACACATTGTTTATGATAGTAATTCCATAGATTCACTTCTTTCTTGCCCTTCCCCTTCCCTTGTACCCCTTCCCTTGCACCACTGAGGGTTCTCTGTTGTCATTGGAGTCTCTTTTGTGTCCCCACTACTCCCTAGGTTGCGCATATTAATGTTAAGTGAGATTAGCCAATCACAAAAAAAGAAGGGACATACGTTTTCATTAATAAGCTTTTTGGATTCTAACTCCCAACTCAGGAAGAGTATTAGGACCTCGGCTATACAGGTGGGAGATTTAGTGAAGAGTGGATGAGTATTCACTGTTAGCGGTAGGAATGGAGCCCCCATATTCTGATTTTAAAGCAACACAGTGCAGCTGGGATGATGGTACATGTCTATAATCCCAGTACTTGGAAGGTTGAGACAGTAGGATCACAGGTTCAAGACCAGCCTCAGCAACTTAGCAAAACCCTGTTTCAAAAAATAAAAAAATAATAATAATAAAATGAAAAGGGCTGGGGGTATAGCTCAGAGGTAGAATGCCCCTGGGTTCGACCCCTAGTACAAAAATAAAGTACTAAGGCAACACAGTGTTGTGGTTAGATTGTTAGTTCTGAAATTGAACTTTCTGCTTCTAAGTCCTGATACCACTCAATTAATTACACTCAGTTATATGGTTCTGTGCAAGTCATTCTATATCTCTTAGCTTCAGTTTCTTCATCTGTAAAAATGAGAATAATTCAAGATACTACCTGGTGAATTGCTATGATTATTAACTAATGCCTGTTAAGTGCTTGATATAATGCCTAGAGTAGTTTAAGTTAAGTGTGATCACCATTATTATTCCCTCCCAACCTTGCTACCTGAGGCTTAATCTCCTTGGATCTCTACAAAAGATAAAGTCTTAATCTAAAGAAAACCATCTCACTGTGGCATCTTTAAACAGAATACCCAATGGTTAGCTTGGTCCTTTATCCATAATCTTTTTGTTTTGTTTTGTTTTGTTTTCTGGTGAGATAAAGTAGAGAAAAGAGATGGAGCTAAAGGCTTCTCCAGCATCTCTGAATGCTTAAGATGTAGACCAGAGCAAAGATCCAGAAACACCTTCATGTCCACAGGATTCTATACACACAATTAAAATTAGCCTAGGTGTTTTAAGCTGAAAGGAACTTCATGCAAGGATTCAAATCAAAGTCTTTAGAAGGACTGGAAGGATATATGGATAAGAAACTTTGAATCAAGAATTGACTGCTAGAGCCATGATCCAGGATCAGAAAGCTGTTGTCCTACAGATGCCTCAGGACATTTGAGAAGCTGCTGACTGGGCCCTAGAACCTGAGTCCAACCATCCTGCCTCTGTGGCTACCTCCAAATACCCTTGAGTCAGTGAATGAAATCTACAGCCGTGCATCTGACTGGCTTTGCTGCTGCACGTTTCCACAACCTCCCCTGCCTGCACAAACAGCAGCAGGGGGAAGGCATCTGCCTCCTGTCCACAGTCCAAGTGGAATCTTACCTGCACGCAGAATCCTAGCAGCAAGCAATCTGGGAAATGTGGTTTTAAACTTTCCATCCCCTGGTAGGTAGATAGAAGGAGGCGGGAATGATGTGCAGCATTTTATGGCTTCTCAGTATCCACATGCTTGTATCATTTGAAGTGAAATTAAAATTTCAAATAACAATAGTAAAAACAATATCTACCCACCTAGTATATTATATAAATATTGTTCTTATAAATGCAAAAAAGCTCACTTTTTCCCAAAAGAGGAACCCAAAGACTTTCCATCATTGGATTTATCTCTATTTCTTCCTGGTATAGCTCAGTTATAGTTGAACATTGATGTTTTTTTCATTTAAGGACTAAACTATAAATGTAAACTACCCCTAACATGCTTTATGCAAAGTAATAAGAGAAAGGGATAGGAAAGAAAAATGTGTGTATGTGTACATGTATATATGTATGCAAGTGTATACAGACACCATTCATATATATATATATATATGTGTGTGTGTGTGTGTGTGTGTGTGTGTGTGTGTGAATTCACACACACACACACACACACACACACACACATTACTAGAGTCCTCTTTTATGAAACTGGTTTTATAACTGGAATAACTTCTTTATTCAACTACACATTTCATTTTCCCTTTGCTTTCAACCAGATCTTAGCTAGTATGTGTTTTACACTTCATGGGGCTATGCAAACCTTCAATCTTGAGATGTCTCAGTCACAAATGGCCCTGCCTGCATGGAGTTGTGACAGGTTTTCATCAACTGCTTTACGTGGCAATAGAGAGAACATTGAAGGCACTGCAGAAGATACCTTGAGTTTCAGACACCTTGAGTTTCAAACACATTTCTCCTTGACTTCACAGTACATAATCACTCCAGAAAGCCACAATAATCAGAATTAATCACTGAACATAGTAACCCTTTCATTTATTTATTTATTTATCTATTTATTTTGCTTATTGATTCAGTGGCATGAAAGTCCAAAATGGCCAGGTGATGACCTCAAGATTCAGTTTCAGTGGAATCATTTCTTGTGGTTCCTGGTGGAAGCATTTATCCATGCCAAGACTTCTATATCAACAGAGTTCAAAGTTGCTGAATATTTATTAGGTGCAGAATGCTCAGGTATTTTGGCCTTAGCTTAATAAAAACTGTCCCATGATAGAAATCTCAAGTCAAAGGGTGACTTGTCTCCCACGATCAGGCATTTGGTCTCCATCAGGCCCAGTAGGAAGCCAGGAACTGATTTGCAGAACAAGGATAGTTGGTTGCAAAAGGAAATGTTATGGTTGGTTTTACATAGCAACTTGGCTAGGATATAAGACCTAGGTATTTTAATAAAAATTTAACCTAGATGTTGCTTTAGAGGTATCTTATAGATATGGTTAGCATTTATAATAAGTTGATTTTAAGTAAATGAGATTATCCTTGATAATGTGGGTGGGTCTTATTATATCAGACAAAAACATCTTAGAAACAAAGCTGAAGTTTCCAAGAATAAAATTCTGCCCAAGGAGAACAGCATCAGCTCCTATCTACGAGTATCCAGCCTGCTAATCTGCTCTACAAATTTCAAAATTGCCCATTCCCATAAGTATGTAAACTGATTCTTTTAATTAAATCTATCTATCCATCCATCTATCCCTCCAACATCCAAACGGCCGCTTCTCCTAATAACCCTAACTGATACAGAGGCCACAGCTTTCTTCAAATCCTTAGGGACTGCAGATGATTCTCTATACAGAATCCTCTCCTATCATGTAGGACTGTTGGGTTGTGGGTTAAGATTCTAGGTTAAGCGGAAGGGATTCTGAGCGAGCTTACTGCCTTATAGCCTAGGGCAGCAGAAGAATCATTTTCTGCTGTGGACCACAACACTCTTAACTGACAACCCAATGGGATTATTTTGTCATAGCAGAGGACCAAAATATGATACATATTGCCTCCAAAATCTAAAAATCCTATCAAGTATTTGTGTGTGCACATGTGTGTGCGTGTGTGTGTGTGTGTGTGTTAGAAATTACAAGGTGTATCAAACTTGTCTTTTACTTTCAGTGGGGATATCTTAACATGTCACCTTCTACTGGATTTCCAAAACCTCCACTGAAGTGGCAGATCCCTAAGTTTACACAGAGTTTATCCCCCATCCTGCAGACATTGATCTTATAGGTCATATAGGATATAGCTAATCAAACAGTTGTCCACCTACTGCACTGGTCTGTATACTCTTTGTTATGGGTTCTCACTGATTATAGAAATTGAGAGTAAGGATTTAGAAATGTTACAGTAATTCAATAGAATCTAATAAAGTAACTTGGCTTGTATTTTCAGGCCCTATTAATTTTTTAACTAGCTATTTTTATAACTTATGAAATTGCTGGTCTGAATAAATTGGAATTTTTTTAACTGGTCCATCATCCTTGATTGCTGAGAAATACTGATCGAGAATACCTGCTACCTTCTGCTCATCAGATGCTATCAGCTCAATGTCATCAATATGGTAGACTAATATGCTATTATGATAAAATACCCTATGTAGTAAATTATGACAGAGTCAGAGAGATGACCCAGCCCTGAAGTAAGATGCATATTCCTGTCCTTGTCTAGTTAAGAGAAAACTGCTTCCTTGTGCTCCCTAAGTTGGGGTTAAGAGAGAAAAAGGACTCACCAGATTTATAGCTACACAAAAGGAGCCAGGGACTATGTTGACTGACTCCAGCAAAGAGACCAACTGGAATTACCATTAGATTAAGCTTAAAATGATGTAAAAGCATTCTCTAAAAACAACCCATATCCATTTCATCTTTGATGATGGCACTAATCTCTGCTATTCTCTCCCCCAGGGAAACAGTACTGCTTTTGATTTAGTACTTTGAAAGGGAGGAGAGGTTCCGATAGTTTTCCCTTAGCTTTTAATACCAAAATAGGCCTCGATCCATTAAGCACCCAACTCTCAATAAAGCCTACTCTTGACCTGAGAATCAAAGTGGTTTTCTAGACCTCTAGAAATTATTATTGCTTTGGAATCACTGACCAATCATTGTCAAAAGAACTAATTAAAGAATGAATTTCTTTTTTCCAGTATTCAAATAATCTGGCATGTGGCAAATCACTCTGGGAAGAGTGGGGAAAAGACTTACTGAACACAGTTGGAAGAGAATTGCAAGTCCTTTTTTAAAAGGTCCCAGGCACCTCTTGAAGCAAGAGGCTGTGGATATAAGAAACTTCTCACATTTGGGGTCTAGATAAGGGGCCTTGATTCTACATTATGTTATCTCACATCAACTTCCATTCACCAAATCAAAAGATTTTATTTCATTTGTTTTAGTTATAAAGATCAAATAGAACCCTAATGGATTGCTCATTTGATTCAACATGGAGGCCACAATCAGTTAACCCCCACAAAGATCTCAGCAGTCAAATCATTTTGATTATTATTCTTGCTCTGCTCCCAATTAAGTTAACAAAGCTCTTCCTGCTTCCGGCAATTATCACTTGATTTCTGACCCTTTGGAATCCTATGACATCCACTGAATCAAAGACTTAAATAGCCACATCTTTCATCTTTACTCCCAATCTACAGAGGATATCCACTGTTAGGAGCTGAATTGTGTCCTTTAAAAATCCTGTTGAAGCCCTAATCCCCAGGACCTTGGTATGTGACTAGATTTGGAGTTAGGCCTTTAAAGAGGGAATTAACTTTAAATAAGGACATTGGGTGGCCCCTAATCCAATCTGATTTGTGTCCTCATAAGTAAAGGAAATCAGACACACAAAGAGATTCCAGGTGTGTGCATGCACGGAGAAAAGGCCGTGTGAGGACACAGCAAGAAAGTGGCCATCTACAGGCCCAGGACAGAGGCCTCACAGGAAACCAGACACCTAACTCATGGGCACATACCCTCCAGAACTGTGAGAAAATAAACTTATGTTTTTTTAAGCAACCCAGTCTGTATAATTTTGTTATGGCAGCCCTAGAAAATTAATATATCTGCTAATGTACTTGATAAGAATGCCACTCCTAACCAGAAGAGGTGCCACACACCTAAAATCCCAGTACTTGGGAGGCTAAGACAGGAGGATTATGGGTTCAAGACCAACCTCAGCAATTTAGCAAGACTCTCAGCAACCTAGCAAGACTCTGTTTTTAAAAGAAAAAATAAAAGGGTTTGGGGGTATATCTCAGAGGTAGAATGCCCCTGGGTTTAATCCCCAGTAACACACACACACACACACACACACACACACACACACACGAATGCCACTGCCTTTTACCAATGCATTTCTTTTAATTTCTTTACACAGGTAACTTTCTCTAAGCCTTTTAAGAAGACCCAGTTAAGAAGAGTCCATCCAGCCACAGTGGTACATGCCTGAAATTCCAGTACTTGGGAGGCTGAGACAGGATTGCAGGTTCGAGGCCAGCACATAGCAACTTAGGGAGACCCTGTTTCAAAATAAAAAATAGGGCTGGGGGTGTAGCTCAGAGGTAGAAGCCCCTAGATTCAACGTTCCATACCACCAAAGAGAGAGAAAGAGGAAGCCAAACGACATGTGATAACTACATTGCAATATTCTCATCACCCTAAATCTTTGCATTTCTTCTTCTACACATTATCTAGCAAATCAACTTTATTTGGTGTTTACCAGCACTGAGTTCAGGTCTTAATCAATCATGTAAAACATAATGGTTAATTTTCCCAAGGCTCATTCCCTGAAGCAGGGTGGCTTCCTGTAAAGTTACACAGAAAATGGCTATAGTCAAGCACATTAAGAATATCAATTCAGATAAAATATTCAGTTAGCATTTAAGACCATTGACCCACCCCATAATACTGCTACAATTATGAAGCTTAGCCCTGTATTAGTTGGCTTAGGCTTCCATAACAAAATACCATGAACTGGATTCCTTAAACATCAGAAATTTATCTTTTCATGGTCTGGAGGCAGGAAGCTCAAGATCGAAGTGCCAAGATGGCCGTTTCTGGTGACAACTCTCTTCCTGGCTTGAGGATGGCTGCTTTCTCGCAATGTCCTCACAATAGCCCTTCCTCCGTATATGGTGGTGGAGAAAGAGAGAAAGTAAGCTCTCTTCTTATAAGAACTCTAGTTATATTGGATCAGGGCCCCATTCTTAACAACCTCACTTAAACTTAATTATTTCCTTAGAGGCCCCATCTCCAAATTGAAAGTCAGGGCTTCGACATGGAGTTTTTAGGGGACACAAACATTCAGTCCACAACAAACTCTAATCCCTTGATAACACCAAGGAAAGAGTCCACAGCCATACAATCCACAACCCTTGTATTCTTTATCCAACCACAAGTCTCCAGATAAGCCCTGCCTGCCAAAGCCTTGCATTCCATAGGGACTTTATTCCTGGGGAGGCCATAATTTAAGGAACTCTTTTGCCTGTGTGCTACTGGCTGGCTACCAGGATCCAATTTTTCAGTAGAACCAAAAATATTACCACCTTCAAAGTCAACCAAATCAAATAACCAATCCAAATTCCCATTAGTCAGAGTTTAGTCCAAGAAACAGACTCAGTGTTCTTAACAGATTAGAATTTAATACATGGTGCTTACAAAGCTCTAATAAAAGCTGGAAGCTGGGTGCTGTGGTGCATGCCTATAATCCCAGGAGGATTATAGGCTCGAGACCAGCATGTGGTAACTTAGCCAGACCCTGATTCAAAATTAAAATAGAAGCCAGGTGTGGTGGCGCACACCTGTAATCCCAGTACTTGGGAGGCTGGAACCAGAGGACTGCAGGTTTGAGGCCAGCCTCAGCAACTTAGTGAGATCCTTAGCAACTTAACAAGACCCTGTTTCAAAATAAAAAACAAAAAGGGCTGGGGGTAGCTGGGCATGGTGAAATATGCTTGTAATCCCAGTACTTGGGAGGCTGAGACAGGAGAATCACAGGTTCGAAGCCAGCCTCAGCAAATTAGGCTGTCAGCAATTTAGTGAGACCCTGTTTCTAAATAAAAAAATAAATAAATAAAATAGGACTGGGGGTGTAGCTTGGAGATAATGCCTCTGGGTTCAATCTTCAGTGCCACAAAAAAAGAGGGGGTGGGGGAGTAGCTCAGAAGTAGAATACCCCTAGGGTCAATCCACAGTACCAAAAATTTAAAAAAAGAAAAGAAAAATAGAAAGGGCTTGGAGTATAGATCAGAGGTAGCATGCTCCTGGGTTCAATCCCCAGTGACACACATACACACACACACACACACACACACACACACACAGCATATCAGGAAACAGGGTGACACCACAAGGGATTTTGAAGTTTGGAACCAGGTGCTGAATTTCCATCCAGGAAATGAGAAGTTGCTACCACCACCTCCACAGCGCTCTTCTGACACCCACAGAGCTGGTGACTGCATGCTGAAACACTGAGCCAGGGCACAGCAGCTTCCACCTGGCAGTTCAAATGGCACCAGGAATATGACCATTTTCTCACGTCCACATCTCTTCTGAATGTACACTATCAGCACACAATTTTTACTTCCAGAACCCCAGCTACAGTGGATTCTTGGAATTCATTTTTAACCTTTGCTTGTGTAACACAAGAAGGCACATAAAAGTCTAAACACAAGACTCGAGTGTCAATTGACCAAATTCAGCAAAAGTTCAAGCACTTAGCTCTCCTGTGAGGTCCTCAGGTCACCAAGAAGTTCTCTTCAATGCAACAGAAGGATTTCTGCCTTCTTCTCAGCCTCCGTTTATCCAGAGCTATCCTGACAAGAGCAGCGGTCTCAGACATGAGGGTGTTTTATAAGTGAAGGGGTCAAAAATTTTGGTTTGTTTCTTCTTTTTTTCAAACATTTTTTCCCAGCTCAATTTACAACAGACCCTTTTGAAAAGAAAGGGGCTCACGAAGTGGCTTTCTTTTTGTATGCTAGCTGGCAAGCCCAGGCATGAGTACTAATTTGTATTCCATATATTATAGGAAAACAATTGGAAAGATGCTGTATTCATTTCCTAGGGCTGCTACACAAAGCATCACAAAATGGATGGCTTAAAACAAGAGCTAGTCATTCTATGAGAGTACTAGAGGCTACAAGTCTGGAATCTGGGATCCAGCAGCACCAGGCTAACCTCTGAGCTTCTGGGTCAGATTCTTCCCTGCCTTTTCCTAGTGCCTGGTGGTGCCCACCAGTCCTTAGCTCTCCCTGGCTCACAGCTTCATCACTCCAATGTCTGCTCCTGTCATCACCTGACATTCTCCCTGTGTGCCTGTGTCTCTTCTTATCAGGACACCTATCATATATGATCACATCTGCAAAGACTATTTCCAAATCAAGTCACATCATATGTGTAAAAGATTAGGACTTCAACATATCTCTGAGTGGACAAAATTCAACCCTTCACAAAGGCAAAAAGGTTGTCTCACATAGTGGGTAAGAATAATAAGAAACAAACTTTCCCCAAGCAGCAGGTGATGATATGGCTTCAGGTCTGATCACGGGATTGAGTAACCAACATTTATATATACAATTATATAAATAGAAAACACAGATAGAGCAGGCATCAAAATACATGAGTGAGTAGGGCATGGTGGAGCACACCTGTAATCCCAGTACTTGGGATGCTGAGACAGGAGGGTCACAGGTTCAAGGCCAGACTCAGCAACTTAGTTATACCCTCAGCCACTTAGCAAAACCCTGTTTCAAAATAAAAATAAAATAGATCCAGGGGTGTAGTTCAGAGGTAGAATGCCTCTGGGTTCAACCTCTGGTATCAAAAGTAAAACAAAATAAATTAGTGAACTAATATAATGCATATTATTCCTACAGAAAAAAATAAATACTCATTTGGACCCTAGAACCCTTTTCATAGCACTAATTTTTTCCACACTAAATATAAAAATTCCTCTAAAAAGAGAATGATTGTCTGAATATAGACATCTAAAAAATAAGACAATCATTATTGTTTGTATAAACCTCTTTAATTGCTCAGATTCTAAATCTAATCTCCATTTTGACTCACCAACCAAAGCATGTATTCATTTATTCATTTATTCATTTATTCACTCAACAAATACTTACTGAGTGCCTACTCTTTGCCAAGCATTGATACTCAGCATTCAAGGTTAAGTGAAGCACAGTCTCTGCTCCCAAGGCGCCTCTTGACCGTGTAGAAGGAAGACCAGGTGAGTCACTGTAGAGTACAGTGTGGCAAGTGCCATGCAGATGTCAACAGCAGGGTGTTATGGGGTTAAAATAATAGCTAAATAACCCACACTGCGGGTGAGGGAGTTGGGAAAATCTCACTACCAAGAGGAAGAAATTTTGAACCAAATCATAAGGAACACAAAAGAGTTGGGAAAATTGTCTTAGGTGAAGCAGCAACATATGTAGATACAACACAGTCCATTCTGGGAACTGCAAGACGTTCAGCCTGACTGGATTAAAATGAGAAGTGAGAGCCAGGCACAGTGGTGCGTGTCTGTAATTCCAGTCACTTGGGAGCTAGGGCAGGAGGGTCACAACGTTGACCCTCCTGGGAAACATAGCAAGACCCTGTCTCAAAATAAAAAATTGAAAGGTCTGGGGGTGTATCTCAGGGATGGAGCACTTGCCTAGCATGTGTGATTCCCAGAGTTCAGTCCTCAGTACTGCGAAAATGTTAAAATATCATAAAAGAAGAAGTTAAAATTAAAGCAAGAACAAATTATGAAAAAATTCTCTGTAACAAGAGCAATGAAGCACAGTAAATTTAACCAGTGCTCACTATTATCTGTTCTTTTTTCCTAAACACAACTATACTTTGCACACCTTGGAGTTAAAAGGAGTTGGGGAGTAATTGTAGGACTAGCTCTGGCCAATGGGCTGTGGGTAGAAGTGATATATGTCACTCCTACTACAGAGCATAAGAAAGGAGTTGTGGCATGTTCATGTGCTCTCTACCCTGTCCTGTGGTGACCAGCAATTTCCAGATGGTACAGCCTCTGACAGCCTGGTCCTTGAATGAGGATGTGAACCAAAATAGCCATCCTACTCTTCTGAACCACACAGGACAAAGAATGAATAAGACTTAAGCCTTTCTTTTGTTAAAGCACTGAAATTTTGAGTTAATTTGCTACTACAGTATAACCTAGAATTGACCTAATAATAAAGGGTACAATAGCTATAAAATTTAATCAGAAAAATCGCTTACGAGACTTATATTTTAGAGATATCACATTCTCTAGAAGGTAGGCTATAGACAAGTAGGAATATCCAAGGGGTGGCTACAAGGAGATAAATGTAAAGCGGTAACAATAATTCAGTGGGTGCTGCCTTCCCCCTTAGCTCCTCCCAGTTAAACCTCAGGATACCAAGCACTGGGTAATCCTGAGCCATAGCTCCCTAGGGCCCAGCCCTCTTCCAGAATCACTACATGTAAAGATTCCCTGCCAAATTCTTATACCCTTCAAAAGATCCTAAGACCAATAAAAGGATCTGGATCTCCAGTTAGGATAAAAAATGCTTTGCTGGTAGAGAAAAACTTGCCCTAAATTACTCTGAAAAATACCTTCTTTTGTGCAGCATTTATTCTGAGCATGTAGCATGCTGAAATTCAGAACAAAAGAATCAGATAGCAAAAGCCCATAGGTACCATGCACTTTCCATCTATCCATAAGGATATCAAAAATCTGGCCCAGGTTCCCTAAGCATCACATGAAACATAAACATTTACTGAGATGGAAGTACTGAAGAAGCCAACGCAAAATCAGTAAGTGTCTGAATGTTTAGTGCTAGCAAATAAAATTGCAACATGGTGACAACCTATAATGTCACTAAACCAGTTAGAAATGAAACAAACTTAGAGATAAGCCTCATCTATGATTTAGACCCTAGCCTGTGATTTAGCCATCAGGCTACTTGGTTAATCCAATGAGTCTCTTACTAACCTTGGGCAAGCCTTCAATGTGTCCATTTCCCTTCCCTAGCTTCACAGTAAGATTACTTTTCCCCTTGGAGAGATCATATGAGAGGCTGTAACAAAAGCATTTATTGAACATTTGGATCCCTTTCATACACAGAGCCTGAAGTTCAAAGCAGTTTCATATATGCCCAGACAGGGACCCATAAATGCATTTGGTCTATACCAAGGGATGACTCTACCATGTGTTACTGGTGAGAAATGAAGGACTTGTATTAAAAAATGCATAATTTAATCAAGAGAAAACCACTAATCAGTAGGAAATATGCAACCTTGATGTGATGGGATTTTTTTAATGTTCCTGTTATTAGAGCTGCCATAATTTCTCATGAGTCTATCAAAATGAAAATTAATGTAAAGGAGAAGTTTTGAAAGATAAAATGAGCTCACACATGAGGTCCTCAAAAGGGTCTAGTACTCCTCTAGGGTAAACACAGAGAAGCAAAAGCAGTCTGTCAGCAGCCAGGGCTGTCACTGTTCCCTCCCCCTGTTGAAAAGAAAAATTTGCAAGGCAAGATTTGTGCTCCTTTGGAGTTCAGCAATCTATCTGGTCATTCTACTGAACCAAGACCCAAACAGTGGCAATAATTAGCATCAGTAATCAAAAATACAGCATACGTGTTTATACACTCTCCGACTTAGGTGTGGATTTGGAAAAATCACTGGAAAAGAAGTGATCTTCTCAAGACTTTCTATGCGTTAATGATTAAGTACAATCTTCCAAACTAGGCCCTTTGCTATACAGCAAGGAGTCCTATTGGAATCTAAATCAGTCATGAATGAGCCCATGTGACAATTTCACTAGCACTTGACTGGCATGAAAATTGTTTGGGGTTTAAGGCTAGAGTAAGGGATGTGTGTGTGTGTGTGTGTGTGTGTGTGTGTGTGTGTGTGTGACTTTCTCTTTCTATGTTTTGCTGAGGGAAAATGAAGAACAATAGGAAAGGCAGAAATGGAAAAAATAAAATGGTGTTTAGCTTGTCACCATTAATTTCTGACTAAGTTTTATAAAGATGGAGGCTAGCTCTCTGTTTGTTCTCACTCAGAAGACAGCCACACCTTCTTGTGCAGTGCCAGTCACGTCCCTGAGACACAGTGGTGAAAGTCAAAGTAAATGGATTTGGCCATATCTGGCACCTGGTCGTCGGGGCTGCTTTAACCTCTGGCAACATGGTTATCATTGCATCAGTGACCCCTTCATTGACCTCAACTATGTAGTCCACATGTTCCCATAGGGTTCTACTCATGGCACATTTCAGTGACACAGGCAAGGCAGAGAACAGGAAGTATGTTATCAATGGAAAGCCCATCTCTGTCTTCCAGAAGCAAGAACCCACCAACATTAAATAGAGTGGCTGAATACATCATAAGTCATCTGGTGTCTTCACTGCTATGGCGAAGGCCGTGACTCACTGGAAGGGCAGAGCAAAAAGAGTCATTGTTGCCAGCCTTCTGATGGCCCCATGTTTATGGAGGGCATGGATCATTAGAAAGGTGACCACATGCTCAAGATCATCAGCAATGCCTCCTGCACCACCGACAGCCTAGCACCCAGGCCAAAGACATCAGAGCACACACTGGCATTGTGGAGGGGCTTGTGTTCATAGTCTGTGCCATCACTGCCACCCAGAAGACCATGGATGGCCCCTCTGGGACAGTAGTATGACACACATGGGGCTGCCCAGAGCATCATGCCTGGGTCCACTGGCACTGCCCAGCCTGTGGGCACGGCCATCCCTGAGCTGAATGGAAAGCTCACTGACATAATGTATCTCATGAATACTTCTTACAATATTGGTTTAATGATAACACTTTGGATAAAGTAAACTATAGCTAATTTCACCTGCATTATTTTGACTTTTAAAATATGGTTATTAGAAATTTCAAAATTATATTTGTGCTTTGCATTGTATTTCTATTGGACAGTGCTATGCCACAGCAATATTCTCTACTGGATGCATAAAGAACTGGGGTCTAGGATGTTTAAGTAACATGTCCCAAAATCTAGGGCTGAGTTCTTTATGTATCTGATGGAGAAGAATGGGGTAGCAGAGCACTGACCATTAGGAATTTATTTATGTTTTTAGTCCGCTTGGGCCATTAAAACAGAATATCATAGACCGTTGGCTTAAATCTCAGAAATTTGTTTTCTCATAGCTCTGCAGGCTGGAAAGTTCAAGAGGGTATGGCAGGGTTTGGTTTCTGGTGAGAGCACTTTTCCTGACCTGCAGATGGCCACCTTCTTGTTGTATCCTCACATGACAAAGAGAGACTCGGGTGTCTTCCTCTTCTCACAAGGGCACTAATCCCAGTTTTTTTTTTCTTTGGTCCCGGGGATGGAACCAAGGGGCATTCTACCTCCAAGCTACATCCCCAGCCCTATTTTTTTAATTCTTCATTTTGAAACAGGGTCTCACTAAGTTGTGGAAGGCTTCACTAAGTAACTGAGGCTGGCTGCGAACCTTCGATCCTCCTGTCTCAGCCTCCCAAGTACTGGGATTACAAGCGTGCGCCACCACGCCTGGCACTAATCCCGTTTTGAGAACCCCACCTTCATGACTTCATCTAAATGTGTCCCAACGGCCCCATCTCCAAATGCCACCATATTTCTGAGTTATCAACATGTGAATTTGGGGAAATATAATTCAGTCACTGGAAGTTTTTCTATATATCAAAGAACATAACTTCAGAGACATACATTTGAAAAGTCTCCTTATCACACTGACTGCACTCAGAATGTTGGTTTGTTTTTGTGGGCAGCGCTGATGAAAACAGTCATGTGAACTTGCATCAGCTGCATATCCTGTTATCTAAGCTCTGACCCACTGCCAGCTTAGTCTCCCTGAGGGAGACTTGGGCTCACTGACTCTAGAGCAATTCAGTTGTCCCTTCTCTGACTTAATAAGCACTTACTAAATGCCTGCAGTCTGTAAGTTCCACACTAAGAAAACAGCTGAAAATGAGTGGAAAAGCAACCCTTCAGACTCAGATGCCATTCTCTATCACTATTGCATTAAAAAATTTAAAAAAAGATCTGCCTGGGAGAATGGAAAAAAGGAAGAGAGGGATTTTGGCAAAGAAGTGTTTGTGCTGAGAGTGTAGCTCAGTAGTACAGTTCTTACCTAGCATATTTGATCCCTGGTGCACGTGTGTGCACACATACATACGCGCGCGTGCGCACACACACACACACACACACACAGAGTATACATGCCAGACCAGGCTGTAAGGGATTAAACAAGAAAGTAAGAGAAGGTACTGAAGAGAAAAGTGGTCTTGTGTGGAAAAAATGATCCCATTTTTTACTTTGCTAATTGGTGCCCCCAATATTAACAATTCACCTTAAAAGTCACTTACTCCTGCTTTACAATGTAAAAAAAAACATATAAAAGAGTATATTGTTTTCTTAAAACTCTCAGAGCCACCACAGTATAAATACTGGAATCTTCAGTTGCCTTCTCTGCATCGGCTCACAGAACCATGTCCTTCCTAAAGCTACAAGTGATTTTAAAGGAAGAACTGATAGATTCTGCCTCTGATGTTGTGGAATGCAAATTTTTGAATGAAATTTTAATTAACTATGAAGTATTGCTGGCAGAAGCATAACTTATTCTAAAAGTTTTGATTTTATTGTCTTTCGATATTCTATTTTCGGGACACACTTTCGAGAATTATATTCTCTAGATGGTCTCGATTCACTTCAACTCCTCCGGCACAGGCTGTACTATTTCTCAGGCCTGGATTCTGGAATAAGGAAAACAATTGACTTTCTCCACCTAAATGCATAGTAAATGAGACAATGTTAATGACTATTTAATGACCTATTAAAATATATTACATTGGCAATGTATTACCCTGAAAGAAATTGGTATAATGTTTTTGCCAGTATTGCATTTTGCAAACTGGTAATAGAAAAAATTTATCTTACCAAATTCCATATTACAAATTTTTTATATTTCCTTTTCATTTTAAATCTTATTGTATTTATATTTTATATATCAAATATTAAGGTGCCAGAGCATATGAATAAAGACTCAAAGCATAGAGCCATGCACATACTAACTACATAAAGACAGGATTTATTCTTCATTGATCAAAGATAATATGGCCTGTATTGGTTATATCTGACATAGAGCTGGGCATGGTGGCGCACGCTTGTAATCCCAGTACTTAGGAGGCTGAGACAGGAGGATCACAGGTTCACGGAAAGCCTCAGCTACTTAGTGAGGTCCTTCGCAACTTAGTGAGACCCTGTTTCAAAATAAAGAATAAAAATAGGGCCGTGCGTGGTGGTGCATGCTTGTAATCCCAGTACTTGGGAGACGAAGACCAGAGGATCCCGATTCACGGCCAGCCTCAGCTACTTAGTGAGGCCCTCCACAACTTAGTGAGACCCGGTTTCAAAATAAAGAATAAAAAATAGGGCTGGGGGTGGAGCTCAGAGGTAGAAAGCCTGTGGGTTCAATCCCCAGTACCACAAAAAAAAAATTAGGGCTGGGGTGTAGCTCAGAGGTAGAATGACCCTGGATTCAATCCCAGTACCACAAAAAAATAGAATATAATAACTTTTTTCTATTTAAAAATGGTTAATACATCTGTTGCAATTTACTCTTCATTTTATATTTTTTTTCCGTTCTCACTAAGGCTATTTTATCATTTCTCATGATGTCTTATTCTGTATGCAGAACTTTCCCACAGATCCTGGAGAAAACAACTATCCTTATTTCATAGATGGTTCCTAGAACCTAGAGATGCTAAATAATACGTGCAAGGCATCACAGCAATGAAATGGCAATGCAACTAAACCCGATAACATTTTTCCCTAGACTCCCTTCCTCTCTCACCTTCCCTATCTCCCCCTTTCATTCTCTCTTCCTTCCTTCTTTCCTATTGTTTTAATACAATCTACCTTTTAACATTTAGAAACTATAAGTATTCTACAGTTCCTAATCTTATTTTCCTTTTCATATTTTATTTGAAAATTTGAAAGGAAGTAAATAAGAAAAAAGGGAGGAGAGGGAAAGGAAGGGCAAGCCTGCTTGCTACTAAGATGCCGGGCACATTCCTCCTTCAAGGGCCTTTGCCCTTACTGCTTACTCTTTCTAAGGGAGGGGAAGGGGAGGAGAGGGGAAGGATGGGGAGGGGAGAGGAGAGGAGATTAGAGGAGAGGTCTCCTGACCTAGGCTTTGACCCTGGCTAGTCTCCTTCCCTGTACCTTCTCTTTTAACGAGTTCACAGTGCTCACTATTTTCAGTCTTCTTCCTTTCTCTCGTTTCTCTCCACTCACGCATCGCCCCCCATATGCCATCGACATCACTGTCATGGCGCCACCGAGGAGCTGCCCTCAGATGGTTCTCGGACCCCACCTCCACTGGCCCCTTGGCAGCACTTGTACTGCTGGTCGCTCCCTCTGCTTTAAAACACTCTCCTCAGCCAGGCGTGGTGGCGCACGCTTGTAATCCCAGTACTTTGGGAGGCGGAGACAAGAGGATCCGGGTTCGCGGCCAGCCTCAGCTCTTCTCTCTCTCTCTCTCTCTCTCTCTCTCTCTCTCTCTCTCCCCCCTGTCTCTCTCTCTCTCTCTCTACCTAGTGAGGCCCTCTGCAACTTCGTGAGACCTGGTTTCAAAATAAAAGTATAAAAAAAAAAATAGGGCCGGGGGCATAGCGCGGATGTAGAACACCCCTGCGTTCAACCTCTGGTACCGCAAAAAAAAATAAAATAAAATAAAAGACTCTCCTCACTTGGCATATGGGCCACAGCAGCCCCCGGTTTCCCTTCCCCCCTCGGGATGCTTCCCTCTGTGTCCTAGGCTACTTTCTCATCACTTCTTCAACTTTCAAATTTAGAGTATCTGACCCCCTAGTTCTGGGATGTTTTTGCTCTTCTATCTTGTGATTTCATCCAGTTTCATGGCTATCAATACTACCTGTTAGCTGATAACTACAAAATTGATGTCTCCATCCAGAACCTCTCCACTGAACAGCAGTCTGATATATCTAGCTGCCTATTTCACATCCCTACTTGTTTGTCTATTTGTTCCTTGTCTCAAAGTTAACATGCCTAAGCTGAACTTTTGCTACTTCCACCAAAATCTGCTTATCTCATAATCCTCCCCACCTCAATATGAGGCCAAAACCCTTGGAGTTATCCTGAACTTCTCATTTTTTTTTTCAATTTTTAACCACTAGCAATTTTTGTTAGCTCTACTTTCAAAATATATATGAAATCCAGCTGGGTGTGGTGCACACCTGTTCCTAGTCCTTACGAAGTTGAGACAGGAGGATCACAGGTTCAAGATAAACCTCGGCAACTTAGGGAGACTCTCAGCAACCTAGGAAAACCCTATTTCAAAAAAATAAAATAAAAAGTAGCTGGAGGTGTACCTTAGAAGTAGAATATCTCTGGGTTTAATCCCCAGTACAAAAAAGAAAAGTGAAATCCAACTAATTCTCACCACCTCTTCTACTGCCACTGTGGCCCATGCCACCATCGCATCTTGCTCGGATCCTTGTGATAGCCTCCTAACTAAAATTCTGCTTTTTCCCTTGACCATCTTCAGTCTGATGTCAAAACAACACCCTTTAAAATGTCAATTCAAAACCCTCAAATGACTTCCCATCTCACTCAAAGCAAAATTTAAAGACTTCTTAGACCTCAAAGCCCTACACAATCTAGTCACCATCCCTCCTCTGACTGCATCTCCTTCTACATTCCCCTTTCCTTATACTGGACTGCTTGCTACCATTCCTCAAAGACACCGGCACACTTATGCCTCAGGTCCTTTGTCCTTGCTGATCACTCTTCCTAAAGTGCTCCTCCCACAGAAATCTGCGTGGCTTGCTTCCTCATTTCAGAGCTTTACACAGTTGCCATCTTCTGGGCGAAGGCCTCCTGACCACTCTATCTGGAATTTATAACCACACACACAATTCCTATCTCCCTCCCCTGGTTTTGTTTTCTCCTTGGTAAACAACACTATCTAATATACTGGATCTTTTTGAAATACTGTATATGTTTGAGATCTGTCTCCCCAGTTAGAATACTGAGGGCAGGGACTTTTGTCACTGCTGGTTCAGTGCTGTATCTCTAGCACTGAGAATAATAGACACTTGCAAACACTATGAAAGGGAGGAAGAAGGGGAGGGAGGGAGGAAGGGAAGGGGAGAGGGAAAGAGGGAGAAGGGAGGGAGGGAAGGAAGGAAGGAAGGAAGGAAGGAAGGAAGGAAGGATTTCAAGGTTCATTACAACACTAGGTCCCCTCTCAGGGTGAAAACAGCATCTAGCTTACTTATGACATTGAAGTTGCAGGCAGCATGAACCTATCACGTCGCTTCCTGAGCAGGCCTAGATAAATAGAAACCATCAGCCTCTAAAGAACAAGTGGCATCCTCCCAACTAAATGCGCTTTTTAAAAAATGCCCATATGAACCAATTAAAATATGAAGTGGTTCCAACTTCTAAAAGCTTTTTTTCTTAGACAACAAAGTAGGAAGAGAGGCCAATGCCCAAGCTGCCCCTCTACCTCACGCCGTGTTAAGCGCAATGCTGGCTCTCGATAAATGTGAAATTGCAGCTGTACCTCTTTTATTTCCCAAAACTAGGTTTTGATTTATCTTACTGCAGGTTTTGAGCGTCTGGAATTTTCCCAAGTGAACTAAAATTCCACCATCGGTAAAACTACTGCTCATTACCTGTGTTAATTTCATCCCTTTCTCTGCATTCAATAACTCCATCTGCTGCAATTCCAGCTGTGAGAAGGGAGAAGAGCAAGAGGCTGAGCAGACCTAAAGCAGAGACTCGGTGGGATAAATAACACTTTCACAGGAACCAGGAACTCAGCAGCTCACGGTGGACAAGGCTGGATCCAACAAAATATGGTCCCAGTGTTAGTTCATCATGCATTGTTTTAAAAGTTACAATGTCAAAATACCCAGCATAACTTAGTGATAAATTCATCTTTAAAATAGATTTATTATATAGGGCCTTGTATTATAAAAGCAGATGCTACATCAAACTGCATATGACCTAAGTTTCAGCAGCCACTGCCAGGACTACATACCATATTTCTCAGTAGGGTTGTGTAGAACTATAAAAACATGGCAGGCATAAGATGGCATATGAGCTGGGCGTGGTGGCGCATGCCTGTAATTCCAGTACTTGGGAGGCTGAGACAGGAAGATCCCAGATTCAAGGACAGTCTCAGCAACTTAGTGAGAACCTGTGTCAAAATAAAAAGTAAAAAGGCCTGGGGGTATAGGCTCGTAGGTAGAGTGCCCTTGGGTTCAATCCCCAGTTCAAACAAGAAAGAAAGAGAGATTCCATAAACTAGGTGCTCAACACATGTTAGCTCCCTCTCTGCCCCTTCAAGGAAATAAATAGTCAGGCTGGCAGAGCTCACCTGATAAAGCTTCTCAGCAATTCCCTCATGGGGAGGATTCACACCTGGTGACATTCCTGACCCCGCTGCCTTCTGAGGGGCTTCCTGAGGCTCTGCGCAGCTGCTAAACCTGCATGAAGGGTGTGCTTTCTTCCTCTTCAGACTGATAAACAAGGCTGTGGTGATTTAGGATGACACTCCAACAAGCTCAATTAATGCCTGATAGACAAGGATATGATTGTTTCAAAGTCGCCCCTACCCTAAAGGGAGAGCTGTGCATGGAAAGGAAGTGAGTGTTCTTGCAAGTTTTGCTTCCTCTCTTAAAACTAGGACCGAGCTCCTGCTAACAGTGGGTGCATGTGCTCTCTCTCTACACACACACACACACACACACACACACACACACACACTCTTTATTTCAGCACCAGGGAGTAACTCTGCAGCAGGCCTGAAGTCAGGGCAGACCTTAGTGATATCTAAAACTGGTCAATTCTTTACCATCAATACTTTTGTAAGTGAGAACAAAGAGACCCAGGCAAAAATAAAAAGTATGCTAATGTGTCTTCCAAGTAGAATTATCAGATAAAATACAAGATACCCCAGCAAGTTGGAATTTCAAGGAAACAACACAACTTTTTAGTATAAGTATGTTCTAAATATTGCCTGAGATACAAGTATACTAAAATAATTCATGTTTAAATCTGAAATTCACATTTAACTGTGCATCCTGTCTGTATACATGCTAAATCTAGCAGCCCTACTTCAGTATCCCTTTTATCTTCTTCTCTCATCTCCCCAGCTCCTTCCCACGGAAAATTGGTTTAGGGTGTGGGAGCGGTCAATTCAGCTGAGTGTGGGTAGTGGCCCAGGAAGAGTTCATGGAGGAAAAAAGAGCAAACTAAGTCAGGAAGAATAAGCACTACACAAAAGAAAAATTAGCTATGAGCAGGACATAGTGGTGGTGCTTGCCTATAATCCCAGTACTCAGGAGGCTGAAACAGAAGTATCGCAGGTTCGAGGCCAGCTTCAGCAACTTAGCAATGCCCTCGGCAACTTAGCCCTGTTTCGAAATTTAAAAAACAAAAATTAAAGGGCTGGGGGTTTAACTCAGAGGTAGAATGCCTCTGGTTTCTATTCTTAGTACCAAAAATAAAACACACACACACAAAGAAAAAGAAAAATTAGCTATGAAAGGAGAAAAGAAGAATGTTCCAAGCAGAGGGAATGATGCGAGCAAAAGCACAAAGGTATGAAAATCTATGCATTATCACCAGAGTATGAAACAAAGGACAGAGAGCAGCAGCAGCAGCAGCCACAGTGGCGGTGAAATGGCGAGATGGCAGAAGTAGATCAGAGCCCCGTGTGCCAGGGTCAGGGGCCCGATGCTGCAGAGCTCTTGAATGATTTCAAGCAGGAGATTGATGTGATCCAGTTTGCTTTTTAATAAATCCCGTTTGACAGCGTTGTAAAAAATAAAATAGTGTGCAGAGGATAAAAATCAAAGACAGAATTGCTTCCTAAATAACTATGCTAGGCTGGAGATAGTGAGGAACTGGCCTGGGGTTATGTGGGAGGGATGGAGGGTGGGAGTCAAACCTGGTAAATATTTGTGTGGATAAAAAAGTGGAAGGGTTTGGTGACTGGTTGGATAGGATGAGGAGAGGAAGAAGGAGAATCCAGGAGTAGCACCGCACCGGGGCCCTCCTTGGATAATGAGACTGGCTATAAAATTCCAAACACAATGGCAGCAGGTTGGGGAGGGAGGTGAAGGGACGTCATGACTTCTGTCTGGAGAAGGTAATTTTGAGGCACTTGTGGGATATCAATAAGGAAATACAAATCAGAAGCTGAGGAGAACAGTTAGAGACAAAGATGTGGTAGTTAGTAGCATGAAAATTTATGATTGCCAAGTAAGGTTACATTTACCTGGATGTAATAAAAAACACTGCAATTTTGGGCTTTCGAACAAAATTTAAATCTACTTCTCTAAATTCAGGGGTAGGGATTCCAGGATTGATTCTGTATCACAGAGAGTCAGGCTCCCAACTTTCCCCACCACCATCCTCAGCGTATGATTTCCATCCTTAAAGTTACTTCCTGGCCCAGTTTGGTTTCTCAAGCCACATCCACCATGTCTGCATTCTAGGAAGTTGAGAGGATGTGGGAAGCTCCCATTCCTGCACCTAGTAGGAGCCTGCCCTGATATCACACAACTCCTTAGCCGGGTCCAAGTCATGCAGCCCCACCTTGGTATGATAGACACTGTGAAACATAATTTTAACTGAGCCCACCAACTCCCCATCTAAAATTGGGGCTCCGCTACTAAGACAGGTGAGTAGATAAAGAATTACCTCTTTCATATCGTGAGAATAGGTAAGATGAAGGAAGAACTTGAAGTATAAAAAATATAGCAGGTCAAGACTGAGGGGAAAGATTTAAGGGGCAAGCAAAGGGAGGGGCTGAGAAGGGAAAAGTCAGAAAGGGAGTAGAAGAACCCACAGGAAGAAATACATTTTCCAGCTAGTGATTCATTAAGCCTTCTACAGTAGAATTCATATTATATTCTCAAGAATTAAACTGACACTTTGGGGGATGTGTTGATTATCCACATTTCCAGCTATGGTTTTTGTGTTACATACTTGCTTATGCCTGATGTCTGTGGTCATTTAGCTGCTTCCAAATGACCACAAGCACCTTTGGAGACTGCATGAGCTCCTTTGAGCCACCGAAATATGCTGGGGCAGCAATTTCCTAGATAGTATCTTCATTTTCAGATACTGAAATAACTTAACTCTATGACTCATTCAAAAGTGTTGGGTTAATGAGAACATTAAAAATAACAAACAATAGATGCCAAGTTGAAATGCTTAGCACAGAACAGAATCAAAGTTATACTGATATGTCTCAATAAAATAAAGAGTTCATTACTGAAAGTTGTCTTTAAAGCAAAATTCTGATATTGAAACCATATTTTTCTCATTCATTTTACTTCCTTTGGGAAAAAAAACTCATTCCCAAGACATAAAAAGCAGAACTGTACTTCAGAGCCCCAGTATCCTCTCCACCGATGGGAAGGAGGAAATGAAACCGGATAAAGGAAAAGATATCATTAGTCACAGTCTACAGGCTTGTACTCTCTAGGTAGACAAAAGAAATTAGCAAGCCTGACAATGAACAGCCAACAGGGGCTAAATGTAGGCCAGAAAGGAGAAAAGACACTACCCTTGCCTACCAAAAGCCAGCATGAGTGAATTTTCAAAGTACTATATTACTCCTTACATGGCCATTTCTCTACTATGTGGAACTATCAAGGAATAGTGACTTCCAGCTAATTAAATGTCCTGGGTGTTAATAATAACCTTACATATGTGTAGTATACTAAATTGGCAAAGAATTTCAAATGCAATATGGAATTTTAGGTTTCCCAAAGTTTCTTAAACCTCCTCAAGTTATTAGAGAGATGGTATTACATAATCCCATTTTACACATAGCATAGCTGATTCAAGAGGCTCTCCTTATTTGTCAGATAAAAGGAGGGTACTAGGCTTTGAATGCTTTTGTTCCCTCCAAAACCCATGTGGAAATTTGATCACCAATGTAACAGTGCTGAAAGGTGGAACCCAATGGGAGATAGTTAGATCATAAGAGCTTCACTCTCATAAATGGATTAATGCCATTATAAAAAGGGCTTGTGGTAATGGGTTTACACTCATATGCTGTTCTGCCATATGAGGATACACAGAGGTCAAGGTGCCACCCTGAGAAGCAGAGACCAGACCCTCATCTGATGACCAAACCTGCTGGTACCTTGATATTAGACTTTGCAGCTTTCAGAACTGTGAGAAAATAATTTCTGTCCTTTATAAATTATCTTGCATGTAGTATTCTATCATAGCAGCATAGACTAAAAGTATAACTGAATTCTAAAAGTACTATAAGACTAGTAAAACTATACAAATATTGAGAGAGGACAATAGAACTAGGAGCTTATGATTCTAAGATCTCACTTCCATAAAAGTATCACAGCATCACTTAATATACATGGTACATGTGGACTTCCAATATTCAAATCATCACTAAAATGCACTAAGTAACAATTTTGCCTCGTATTGATGATTAGAAAGTATGCTAACATATCACAATTCCTCAGAAAAGTTATTATGAGGATCAGTTACACTTACAGGTACATATACAGAAACAGAAACAAGGCTCTGATTAAGGCCATCGCAGGTAACACAGAGCACATTATTTTTAATCTTCATATTTCAGTACTTGTTATATAATCAGGGATCTCAGAAATCATATCAAGAATATAGATCATCCAATGTTTTTCTTAAATTATTAGGAGTGCTACTGATTTTTGTTTTAATTAATCTTCCTAGATGAAAATTTACAACATGGTGTCTTCCTTTTCCTCTCCTGTCCCTCATGATTTTTTTTCAGTATTTGATTATGACACAGTTATACAAACCACCCTCCAGGTGAGTTACCAATCTCAGATTTTTCATATCAGAGGCAGATATAGAAATGCAAAAGTAATAAGTTTGATATTCTCCAGATTGACATTATCTCAAATTTCAATACCAACAAGATCATTCACACATATTAGATTATTTTCAGGCATCTTGCTTCTGTGCTGATTCCAAAGTCCTAGGTTTTAGGCCTGTTTCCTAGCCATTGGTACAATTCTTGGTAAATACTACCTTCCTATTGCTGCTATAACAAATTATCTCAAACTTAATAACTTAAAGCAATTATTATTTTACAGATCTAAAGTTTAGAAGTCTAAAATGGTCTTGGTGGACTAAAATCAAGATGACAGGACTGCATCCTTTTTAACGGCTCTAGAGGGGAAAAATCCATTTCCTTGCTTTTTCTAGCTTCTAGAAGCTGCCTACATTGTTTCATTCACAGCCTCTTTATCTTCAAATCTAGTCCTGTAGCATCTTCAAATCTCTTTCTAACTCTAAGCCCTTCCCTCCACTCTACCTTTCCCTCTTTCATTTATGAAACCCTTATCATTTGGTCTCACCTAGGTAATGCAGAATAATCTCATCTCAAAATCCTGAACTTAATCATACCAGCAAAATTTCTTTTGCCACATAAAGTAATATTAATGGATCTGGAGATTGAAACATGAACCTCATTGGGGGAGCCATTATACTACCTATCACAATAACAAAGAAGATTTGATAATAGAATCTGTCTGGATCATCAGCACTGTTTAAAGAAGAAATCAGACTATCCCAGGCAACTTAAATTATTATGTTTTTTTTTATTAAGGGCACTTCTCTGCTTCCTATTTTCTCTGTCCCTTAAAATAGCTAAACATCTCCTAAAAAGGTCTTTGTTTATTCCCAAAGAAGCAACATTAACCTAGAGAGAACAGGGATTTGCATCGTTTTTAAAATGTACAGCCTTAACTCAGCTAACATAAACTTCTGTTTTTCAAAAGTCAAAAGGATGACTAAGAACATCACTGCCATATATTCAAAGGTCTTAGGACAGAAACTGCTATGGGTTGAATGTGTCTCCCAAAATTCATGTGTTGAAACCTTAATTCCCACTGCAATAGTGTGGAATGTTGGGACCTTTAAAGGTGATTTGATCATAGAACTCTGCCCTCATGAATGGATTAAAGTCAGTTTTGCAAGAGTTTGTTATAAAGTGAGTTCAGCCCCCACTTGTTCTCTCTGGTACACTCTTTCAACATATAATACCTTCTCCCATGTTAGGATATAGCAAGAAGGCTGTATGAGTCTGCTTTTATGTCACTGTGACCAAAATATCTGACAAGCACAATTTAGAGGAAAAGGGACCAGGGATAGATATAGTCCCCAAGAGCATTCCCCCAGTGACCTACTTCTTCCAGCTATACCCTACCTGCTGACACTTACTACCCACTAAGCCCATTCAAGCTATTAATCCATCAATGGATATATCTACTGCTGAGATTAGAGCCTGATTCAATTATTTCACCTCTGCATATTTTTGCACTGCCAGTACATGATCTTTTCGAGGGGACATTCTATATTCAAATCCTAACAAAGGCTCTCACTAAATGCTACCCCTGGAGCTTGAACTTCTGAGCCAAATAAACTTCTACTATTTATAAGTTACTCAGTCTGTAGTAATCTGTTACAGCCACACAAAATGGACTAAGACACTAAAGTCTTTTATTGTGATTTTAGCATTACCTGCAGAATTGATCAGTGACCTCCACAGGAGAAAGCTGCCAGGGTTACAAGAGAACAAAGATGATCTACTTTCCTCTCCACATTCAAGCAGGTGAGAGAATTTATTCAAGCCTCAATGTTCTCCAGAGGTTTCTAATATTTTTTGAGATGAACGTTTGCTATGTGAGTGTGTGCACGCACATGTGTGAGCACGTGAGTGCGTGTGTGGTTAGTTTGTTTAAAAGATCTCCAGAGGCGAAGAAATAATTTACCCCAGTAACCTTTTCAAATAGGAAAGTGCTTTGATTTTCCTTACACAGACTAATCTCTATGTGGCTGTCAGAGGATACTAGTTAAGTAGAAGGCAAGAAAAAGAGGTCAGAAACTCATCTCATCTCACTCTTTCTCAGAATAGCAATAGAAACAGTGAAGAAAATACCAGGACAGTTTTTGCCAGTCTCTTCTTCCTGATATAGAAGAAAAACTCAGTCTAAGGCAGAATGGATTTAGACCTTTTGCCAATTTCATTTTTATCCAAACAAAAATTTTTTTAATCTTTAAAAAATATATGCACAATATGGTCAATGAGATAGACATGTAGACACAGATCTTACTCTAAATGACATAGATATAACTCACTCTAAATGCTAATTGTCCGTATCCTTAGAATCAGAGATGATTAACACTGTGCCACACAGTAGAAGGCTGTGGGTAGGGCTCTGCGATTCCAAAGCAGGTTTTGTGGCCTGCCACTGTATGAGCATAAGCAAACGACTTGGCCTTTCTCAACTTCATTTCCCTGTTTGTAAAATGGATAGGGACAGAACCTATCTCATGGAGCTGTGGTGAATTCCTTATTGCAATGCTTGGCACTTACCAAGAGTTCAATAAATGTTAGCCATTATTGTCATCTAAAGTTACTTGGAATTGGAGAGATATGTATAAAAAATAAGCATACATCTGAATCCCAAACTAATCCTAGGATATGAAAGATAATTAAAGAAATGCATATGAATTATTAGGTAATTAGTTCAAATTCTTTTCAAGCCCTAGTTTGGCACTTCAGACCCTCTTCTTCTCTATTTATTTTTCTCACTGAGAAGATCTTTCACCAGAGATTTCATTTGCTTTGATGCTCTGGGAAGAAGGAATTGATAAGGCATAAAAGAACTGAGAGCTGTGAGCTTCATTATAATGAGAGCATTAACCCTTAGTCATGCCAGGATCACAAAACAACTGCTGACCACTGGAGATTAGCTAATTGCAGAAAATCTAGCAAAATTGAGTGTGATTTCAGAATAAAATTAATAGTCAAATGGAACAAACCTCTAAGAAAGAGAGATTGTATTTATAGAATAAAATTCCTGGCCTATAGATAGTGACCAATAAATATTGTTATGTGAGGGTCAGGAAAGATGGAGGCAGAGAGAAGAAGGGAAGGGGAGGAAGAGAAAGAGGAGAGGGAGGAAATATGGTAAGGACTGCTGACTTGTGTTCTCAAGAGACATAGCTAATCATTCCTCATACCATTCCAAACTTCACCTTTTCCAGCCTCCAAACTCTCTCTCCCTCCCTCCCTCTCTCTCTCTCTCTCTCTCTCTCTCTCTCTCTCTTTCTCTCTCTCTCTTCCCCCTCTTCTACTTACTCCCTTCCTCCTTCCCTCTCTCTTTCCTTTTCTGTCTCTCAACACCAGTCTTGTCTGAAATTCATGAGATTCTTCCAGAAAGTGATCTTGGATTTAAGAACCATCTTTACACAAGACATTCAAGTTTCTACACTTAAGCATGAATTGCTCTGCCCAAACTAGCTTCCTCTGTTGCAAAGATCCAAATCCATCTCTAAAGCAAGCGGGCCCTGACGTAGCAATGGCCCATTTATACTCGTACCTGTCATCGCTTTCATCCTACTCTGTGCTTTACTGAAACGTAAAAGCCACACAGGAAACATGTTTGTGCTCATAGAGAACCTATTGGTTTGGAAGAGAGGATAGACAGAAGTTATAAAAAAGGTAGTGGCAGCTTTAGCAACTTACCCTGAGAACAGATCCCCAGGTAAGGTTAATCTGCCTGAGTCAGCCCTCTTCTGCCCAGTATCATTACTAAACAGGCCTGTGTTCTTGTAGTCCCACCTTGTTCCTTCGCCTAAATTTCTATAAATATGATATCCATTTGGGTTATCAGACAGTCTCCTTAGCAATGCAAATACTTCCCAGAAGGTTAATGGGCTTTCAATCATGAACACATCCATTTTTAATTAAATCAATCAGATTGCTTTCTTTCTAAAGCCTGGGAAGTATCTGAATTAAAAAGAGTCTTAAATCTAGAGAAAATATGGAAATAATTTAGAAGCCTCAAGAACTCCCTTTCATTTATTTATCTATTCATTCATTAACACATTGAATGCTCCTAGAAGCCTGGCTCTTTCCAGGCATGAGTACTTAGGGGTTCAGGGTGGTCCTGGGGGGTTGAGGATGGCTTGAATGGTGAGCCACAATGGAGGGCTTAGGATAGAATGAGGGCAACAGAATCTGTAATTAGAATTCCTAGGAAGTCAAAAATATGGAGTCAAAGCCAGGTGTGGTGGCACACACCTGTAATCCTAGTACTTGGGGGCTGAGACAGGAAAATCACAGGTTCAACACCACCCTCAGCAACCTAGTGAGACCCTGTTTCAAAATATTTAAAAAAAAATTTTAAGGGCTGGTGGTGTAACTCAGAGGTAGAATGCCCCTGGGTTCAATCCTGTGTATATGTGTATGGGATTGAATCATATATATATGAGAGAGAGAGAGAGAGAGAGAAGGGTAACTTAGATGTTGTCTACTTGAAAAGTTTGTGTCATGTTTTTCTACATCAAAGAGGTAAAAACATTTTTTTCTTACTTTCCTAAGTAACTCACTACTTCCAGGACACAAAACATAATAGAAATAGTATTATAATTTACCCATCTTCTGGGTCTTACGATAAAAATGCATTCTGGGTGGGAGAGCTTGCTATTGAGTTTATACCCTTTTCAAGGTGTTTTAAATTTGTGGTTATTTCCACTTAAAACAAACCTACAATTATACTACTCTAGAACCATTTATGACCATGAATTCCTATCCTGATATTTGTATTGTTTATGATCTCAGAACTTTTAAAGGATATGGAGCTGAATCTAAAGCATTCTAAAATCTCATTTGTGTGGCATTACACTTATTTTTATATGAATTTTCTTCCCTAACTCATTCTCAGCCCTCATTTTTTGTGCTCATAGTTCACCTGCCTCTAGTTTGCTTCCTATCTAATTTGCTGCTGTACTCCAGATAAGGCTATATGAATTGTGTGTGAAATAATTTTGAGGAGGAAGTCTGAGATATTCTGTAAGAAAAGTTGGGAGTTTTAGTATATGAACTTTGTGACCTCTATTTTAATATTCAGATGTTTTCCACATAATTTCTCTGCCTTGTGCTGGATACCTGAGGATAGCAGGTAAATGACCTCCAGTTAGAAGAGAAGTTACAATATTACAGTTTACCATAATGAAATCAGAAGGGATGCTTATAGTAGAAGAAATAATTAATTCATGCAGTGATCAAGATACAATTGTGTTCCTAAAAAATTTTTTTAAACTGTTACCTTCATCTGTCTTTGCTGTAGTGCTATTCTCACATTCACGAGTGGCAACTGACTTGCAGGAAAAGGCAACCTCAGTTAGATCGAAGGACAAAACCCAGCCTTCCACTCACAGGCGGAACGGCCATATTCGGGCATGGTGTTATTTGAGGTATGCAGAGAAGGTTTTTCTTCCCAAAATATGTTTCTTACCAAATAGCTAATTCTTTCATAAAGCGCTGGCTTAAAGCAGCTTACTTCTTATTGTAAGGCAAATATTCTTGGAATATGTTTGTTTATCAAATTGAAAATTATAATGGTTTCCTTAGCAATGCAAATGCTTCCCAAAAGGTAATGGGCTCTCAGTCATGAACATATTCATTTTGCATTAGATCAATCAGATAGCTTTCCTCCTAACTCCCAGAAAATATTTGAAATATTGAGGTTTTTTATTCTTGATATATTTTTCAATATATAAGTACAATATATTTTAATATAATCTATATTTTGATATATAAATCAAATATTTTTCAAAATATGTTTTTCAATAGTATATAGTTGAATCGTTCATCCTGTATGAGAGGAACTATAAACTGTCCCCAAACCCTTCTCCCCTTCATACACAGAAGTAAAATTGTAGCAAACCATGTGACTAGCTAGAAAGACTCTATTTCCTATTGCTAGGTAGATTACCTCCCTTGCAGCTGCGGATGGCCACATGACACTGGGTGGTCACATGTGGCACGTGATGCTCTTTCCTGGACAATGTCTTAAGACAGCAGGAGTACTGCTGGGGTTTGGACGTGGTTTGTCCTCAAAGGGCTCATGTGCTGGAAGCTGGGTCCTCAGCAATTCCCTCAGTGTTGTAGAGGTGGAATCTTTACGAGGCGGGGCCATATGGAAGGTGGTGGGGTCAGTGGGGGAATTGCCCTTGGAAGGGATTCCTGCTGCTCTTGTGGGATGAGTTAGTTCTCACAAGAGCAGGCCTGATCCCTGAATGCCTCTCTGGCCTCCTGTCTCACCATGCGATCTCTCCCCCCACATCGCACCATTCACCGTGTTGTGATGTAGTCAGAAAGGGTCTCACCAGAGATGGGGCCTCCTTCAAACAGATGGGGCCTACCAATCTTGGACTTTCAACTTCCAGTTCTGTGAGCTAAATAAACCTCTTTTCTTTACAAAAGACCCAGCCTCTTTACAAAAGACCCAGCAACACAAAGTGGACTAATACAGAAAATGCCTTTTCTACACTCTCTTCCTCCTTCCTTCAGAAAGCAGATAAGATGCAGTAGTGATCTACCACATAAAACCATTCCCAGGGGATGAAGGGAAAATAAATAGGAAAAACTTGGGTTCCTGGATGTCCTGTGGGGCAGAGTTGCCTAGCAAACTAGCTACCCTAGAGTATTACCTGGAAATGAAATAACACCTATCTCATCTGAGTTATTGTATTTTATAGTCTCTTTGTTGGAGCCATTTTGTTTTATTCTAACTAATACATCTAGAAGCGATATGCCCCTCTAGCAGATGAGGAACATAACTGATTCTCAGATCACTGATCATTGATTTATAGGTTCAAAGGAGGTATGACCACCCAGGTTATTTTTATTTCACTGTTTTATTGAAGGCTTTGAGATTATTTAAAGAAAACCCTCTACCTGGACCCCATCCACCTCTCAGAAACAGCTACATTTTAATTCTGTTCTCTCCTATTGCTTTAGCTTTCACCTTTCATTGCCAAAGCTCTTCCATATACATTTTTTTTTTTTTTTTGGTGGTACTGGGGATTGAATCCAGGGGCATTCTACCTCTGAGCTACACCCCCAGCCTGATTTTCTTTTCTATTTTGAAACAGAATCTCGCTAAATTGCTGAGTTCTCGATCCTGCAATCCTCCTGTTTCTGCCTCCCAAGTACTGGGATTACAAGCATGCACCACCGCGCCTGGCCTTCCATATACAATTTTAACTCACTGTCTCTGCTTCTTCAGTGTTTATTGCAGTATATTACCTGGTTTCTGGCCCCATCCCCACCTTGTGGCTAAACTTCATCATCTTGTCTACAAAGCCATCCTTCCTTTTGAACTCACTTACCCCAACAGCTGGGACACCCACCATCCTCATTTCCTTTGCTGCTCTGGTTACACCCTCAAAGGTTCCTGATAGATTCCTCTCCCTTCACTTTTCCCCACATATTAGGAAAACTCAGGACTGTCCTAAGTCCTCTCCTTTCCCATTTGTCACTTCAAGCTCCTCCTGTTTGATTTCTCCCCCTTGCAGAGCTCTCAAATGAGAAGTTACAACCCAGATCTCTCTCAAACTTCTGGCCCTTAATGCAACTGTCGACTGCCCTTTAAATGTCCCATTGACCTTCTATTTCAGTATTTCCAAATGCAAACCCCTTATCTCCACTGCCTTTCTCTCTACAAAGTCTTGCTCCTTTCTAGTATTCTCCAACCCAAAAATATCTACCCATTTTCCTGACAGTCAATGAATCACCAAATGCTGAATCTCCTAATTATGTTTGACTCTGTTTACTTCTTTCCACCTCCAATAAGACTCTCCCGGTTCAGCCAGCACATTATAGTGATTAAGAAGTCAGATTGTGCAGGGTGTATTAGCTCACACCTGTAATCTCAACTACTCAGGAAGCTGAGACAGGAGGATTGCAAATTTGAGGCCAGCCTAGGCAACTTTGCAAGATTCTATGTCAAAATTTAGAAACAGGCTGGGAATGTAGCCCAGTGGTAGAATGCCCCTGGGTTTAATCCCCAATACCATTTAAAAAAAGAAAAGTCAAATTGTCTGAGTTCAAAGTTCAGTTTCACCACTAACCAACTGTGTAACACTGGGCATGTTTCTTAACCACTCTATTCCTCAATTTCTTCATCTGTAATAAGGGGATAAAAATAGTATCTATAATATGATCATAGCATTAAATCAATTATTATATATTAAGTACCTAGAAAAATGTCCATTACATATTAAGTGCTAGTTAAGTGCTAGCCATCATTATCTCCTTAAAAGATTTATTACAGCCTGGCACCACTGCACACACCTAGAATCCCAATGACTTGGAAGGCTGAAGCAGGATGATCACAATTTGGAGGGCAAGCTGGCCAATTTAGCAAGACCCTGTCTCAAAATAAAAAAATAAGAAGGTCTGGAGAGCACCCACACATTCAACCCCCAGTACCACAAAAAAAATTTTTAATTATTACAATAACCTCTTAACTCTTAACTTCATCTTCCGGAGCAATTCTTTCTCTCTCTCCAATACTAACTTTAAGATACAATTTTTTACTGGACACAGTGGCACATGCCCATAAGCCCAGTACTTAGGAGGCTGAGACAAGAGGATTATAGGTTCCAGGCCAGTATGCAATAATTGAGAGAGACCCTGTTTCAAAATTAAAAATTTTAAAAAGGGATGGGGTATAGTTCAGAGGTAGAACATCCCTGGGTTCAAATCCTAGTACCATGAAAGAAAAAGAATGATGCAATTTTTTTTCTAAAACTTCCAATGGCTTCTTGTTGCCTTTCAGTAAGATCCTAATTTTTAACATGGTTTATAAAGCCTTTCCTAATAATCTGATGCTTCTCCCCTTTCTTACTCCTTGTTCCCCATCCTCTCACCAAATTGGCCCTTTTTAGGTTCCTATTACAACCCGTACTTTGCAAGGTATGATACAAAATATTGTTCACTTGTCTTCTCTCTGCTCATCATTTCACTTAACCAGGTATGGAATACATATCTGAATTGTTTAAGAAATACCTCTGTAAAAATGTGCTTGCTCCCTGCTGTATTTTTCATTTTAACAGAACTGATTCCCAACTGTTGCGTTATCAGTCCTCTTGTGTAGGTGTGCCAAGCAGAACCCTCGCCCTCTGCATCCAGGAATGTCTATGTATGCTATAATATTCTCTAGGAATATCACTTGCATTTTGAGTGACAGATCCTATACTCCTACCCTCAAACAAAAGATCACCTCTTATTTTACATTTAAAAATAATTCTAAGGATCAAGTGCCCTCACGTTAGCGAGATTTGGAATAACCATTATCATAACCTTATTGGTTTAAGGATAATTTGTGTATATGTCGCAGGTAGGAAAGATACTTGCGATACAGGTGCTGAGTCATTGCCTTCTTTTTACAGAGAAAACTCTGGGATCAAGTTTCAAGGCTCCCTCCGCAGCCTTCTATCATCATCAAGGTAACTGGGGAAGGGTTTAGTCAAGCTGTCCAATGGCCACTTTCTCCTTCCCTCCTCATATATGAGGCTAATCATTGTGCCTTTGTGGCTTTACCTACCTTTTGGAATCTCTATATTAACCCTGTAACCTTACTTTTCTGCCAGTGACTGCTCCTGATGCTTGGAATTCTAATTCCAATAAAATGAACTTTCCATAATGTCCATGTGAAGTAACATTTACATGCAGCTTTAGAACTTGCAAAGCATGTTCCCATGCGTCATGTGATATAAGAGGCTGTACAGTGCAGTGGTCGAGGGAGCATGCTCCGAGTTCTTATCAGTTCATCAGCTGAGTTCATACAGCCTTTTACTAGCTGTACGACCTGGGCTAAATTTTAAGTCCATCCCATGTTAAAAGCAATCACAAAACCCTGCATTTTATGTCATACCCCATAAGTAAGACAGTGCTGGCTTCATATTTTAGCTTGCAGGACAGACTAAATGCTAGAATCCTACCACTTTACAGATTCAATATCAAAAGTAAAACAGATCATGTGAGGGGATGAATATGAACAAGAAGTACAATGGGAAATCAGAAGAGGGGCAAGTTACTTCCGGCTCAGGTAGTCTGAAAATATTCCATAGAGGATATCATTAACCACTATTTCATTCATGCATGCATAAATGCTAATTCAACAAATATTACTAAGCGTCCCCTGTGAGTAAGGCATTGTTCTGGGTAGTAGGAATATAGCAGTGAAAAAAAAGCATCTAGCCCTTATGGAGATCATTTTCTGGTAGGAAAAAACAAACAACAAATAAGTAAAATATATATTATATAAAAAGATGATAAATGTCATGAAAAAGCAAAAACAGATATAGGAAAATAGAGGTAGACAGGCATGGTGGCACATGCCTGTAATTCCGGTGCTTAATCCTGGTGCTTGGGAGGCTGAGATAGGAGGATCACAGGTTTGAGGACAGCCTCAGCAAATAGTAAGACTCTCATCAACTTAGTGAGACCCTGTTTCAAAATAAAAATAAAAAAATAGGGCTGGGGGTGTATCTCAGAGGTAGAACGTCCCTGGGGTCAATCCCCAGTACTACAAAAAGAGGAGGAGGAGGAGGAGGAGGAGGAGGAGGAGGAGGAGGAGGAAGAGGAGGAGGAGGAGGGGGAGGAGATAATAAAGGGTAGAATTTCAAGCAGCATGATTAGAGCAGGACATTTAATCATAATTAAAGTTCCTGTCAGAAAACTACTACCCATGAGTCAAATCCAGTCCATCACTTGCTTAAGTTAGATCAGTAAGCTAAAATAGATTTTACATTTTTAAATGGTTGGAAAAAATTAAAAGACAAGTAGCATTCCATATCACATGCAAATTATTAGTTTAAATTTTAGTGTCTATAAAGTTTTACTGGAACACAGCCATATTCATTCAGATATGCGATGCCTATGGCTACTTTTGCACTACAACCTCAGAGCCGAGAAACAGTGACAAAAACCTTATGATTACAAACCATAAAATGTTTGCCCTCTGTTTTTATAGACAAGGAAGGGAGACAGGGATCTGTGTGTTTTTCTGGGTTTGGAGTTGTCCAGGCAGAAGGAGCAGTAATACCAAGAGCCTGAAATGAGAATGTGTCTGGCATGTTCAAAACCCAGCAAGAAATCCAGCATGGCTGGGGTGGAGGGAATAGGAATAATGGAGAAGAAGAATAATAGGAAATGAGGTCAAAGTAGCAGAGACCCCGATCAAGAAGGGCTTCACTGGCCACTTTAAAGACTTAAGCTTTTATTCCAGGTAAGATCGAAAACCACTGGAGGATTTTGATCAGAGAGGTGACAAGATTCAACTTCCATTTATAAAGGAACATGTGTTTGAGAAGAGATTATAGAAGTCAGGAGAAGAAGAAAGATAGGTTAGGAGGCCATTGGAATAATTTTCACGAGATAATGTTTTTTGAACCAGAGGAGTCACAGTGGAAGTTATGGGAAAGAGTCAGATTCCAGCTCTATTTTAAGGTAAAGCTGGCAGGATCCGGATATGAGAGAAAGAAATGTTCTGGCATGAGTACGTGAAGGGGTACCTGCTATCTGGAGATGGGGAAGGACGTGAGTGGGGCAGGCTCCAGGGGAAGGCCGATCCAGGTACGCCGTATGTGTTCATTTTGAGATGCCTAATAGAAACTCCAGTAGAAATGTCAAATACATAGATACTAGGAGTCTGGAAATTCAGGGAAAAGGAAACGATAATTTAGGAGTTGTCAGCATCCAGATGATATTTGAAGTCATGAGACTGGATGAGTGAGAGTAGATGGGAAGGGAAGTGTTCAAGGGCTGATCTGCAGATAACTCAAACAATAAGAGGCTATGGGGAAGCAGAGGAATTGGCAAATGAAACTAAGTAGGACCAAAAGTCAGCTTAAAACCAGTAAAGCGGCACCCAGAAGCCAAGTGATTAAAGTGCTTCTTCGATGATGAGGGAGTGGTCACCTGGGTCAAAGGCCTCTGATATGCAGTGATTTTTACATTTAGCAATGTAAAGGCCTTTGACCCTATCTAGAGAAATTCTGACAAAGTGATGGGGGAGAACTAATTAGTGTGATATTAAGGGAGATAGTGTGATATTATGAGAGAAGCATTAGGAAAAATATATGCGACTCTTTCAATAAATTTTGCAAATAGGAGAGGCTTGAGGAATGAATCTTGGGTGAGAAGGTGAAAGAAATACTCTAGTTGGTACAAGTAAACAAAGCCACATATTTTTTAATTAAGTCCTTTATTAATTACTCAGGTTGTCTTCTTCTTCCTTCTCTCTCTCTCTTTCTCTCTCTCTCTCTCTCTCTCTCTCTCTGTCTCTCTCTGTCTCTCTCTCTTTCTCTCTCTCGCAATAAATAGTTTATTTTTTCTCTTCACTTCTCCAAATGGCAGCTTCACCCAAAACCCAAAACTTCCTCCTAACCATTGGGAACAGGTTCCCAAAAGAATAACAATGACAGTAACAATAGCAATAACTATGCATACATATGGGGTGTGCATGTTCATATATAAAACATGTGGCCCAGCATGGAGGCACAGGCCTGTAATCTCAATACTTGGGAGGCTGAGAAAGGAGGATCACAGGTTTGAGGCCAACCTTAGCAATTTAGTGAGACACTGTTTCAAAATAAAAAATAAAAAAAAGTTTGGGGGTGTAGCTTGGAAGTAGAATGCCCCTGGGTTAAATCCCCAGTACCATATATAAAACATGTATACATACATACATATAGCAATCCACCCTTTTTTGACAATTCTGTCTATGACATGGATCTTGAAGGAATAGCTCTCTTTGTCAGTAGGTAGGTAGATGTTTATGTGTATAAATGTGCATGTGTATGTGTATATATGGGTGTGTATTCACATTTATATCCCATGTATAAAACATACACATATATATGCATGTGTAAGCATACACATATACACACGTGGAGGCACTTGGATGTGGAGAAGAGCAAAAGTGAGTATGAGAGAGAAGTCCCTTTAGGATTCGTTTCAGAGACAAAGATGAGGCTCAAAAAAATACAAAATAAGATGGATTCTTTCTCAAAATCAAAAAGCCAGGTGGTCTGTCAACAGGTACTTATTGCCTATGAAGTCTATGAAGTCTCCAGCACTATTTTAGACTCTCAAAACTCAGAGGTTAGAGTCTCAGTACTATATTGAAAAGGAGTAGAAATGGATGGAATTGGAGAACATTATGCTAAGTGAGATTAGTCAGTCGCAAAAAGTGAAAAGTCAGGTGTTCTCCCTAATATGCAGAAGCTAGGGAGAAAATGGGACATAGGAGGGACTCCAGACAAAGGAGGAAAAACCTTAGATGAGTAAAGAAGGTGACCTAACTGAGGAAGATGGGAGGGGGGAAGAGGGAAACACCCTAATGCACAGGATGTACCTTCACAAACTTATCAAAGTCAATCACCATGCTGAACACGAGAAGGAGGGAGGGGGAGGGAATGGGGTGGGAATTGGGGGAGGGTTAAATGAGTGATGCGTGCATGTATGCATCTACTACCCTGTAATTCATTATGATGTATGATCACAATGAACCAATAAATTATTTTTAAAAAAACTCAGAGGTGAGATAGACATAGCCTCATCCTATCCTCTGAGATGATCTGCATGAACCACAAAGGAGTGGGCATCACTGTCCCTGAAATACCTGACAAGAACAACTTAGAGGACGAAAGACTGATTTTGGTTCAAGGTTTCAGAGGATTCAGCCCCCAGTCGACCAGCTCCGTTGCATTGGACCTAAGGTGAGGCAGAACATCATGGTGGAAGGGCTTGGTGGAGGAACGCTGCTCACCTCATGGCAGCCAGGAAGGAGGGGGAGGGGCGGGGACAGATGTAGCCCCTAATGCCAGAACCCCCAGTGACTTACTTCCTTGAGCCATGCCCCACATGCCTACATTTTTCACTGCCTGCTAGTGAGCTCATTCAAATTTTCAATCTATCAAACAGATCAATCACCTGATGAGGTCAGAGCCCTCACGATCCAATCATTTCACCTCTGAACACTGCTGCATTGCCTAACATAAGAGCTTTGGAAGAACATTCCAGAACTAATCATAACCGCAAGGTTTGCTAACTCATGGCAGGTGTGACTCCTGCTCCCCTGCTGGGGATGGAAGTGCCTCTTCTTTCTTACCTGAGTGTTAGGAAGACCCTCTTTCCCTGCTGACTCCAAAGCAAACCTTGGAGGCATCTTGACTTATACTCAGTTATAAAAATGCCCATAACTGTGATGTGTTAAGAAACTGGTGTGGTGTTCCCCATCTAAATGCCAGTCCTTCATTTTCTTTCTTCTTGCCATATAGCCCTTATGAATGCCAATATCGTGGTTTTTTTTTTTAATTCTGAGTCTATGATCTTGTTTCCATAGCAATGGCCATAGGAAGCTCTAAATTTACATTTTTTCCAGGTTGACAACTCCAAAAGAAAGTGGACTCTACTAACTTCCATATATCAACCCCACATAGAATCTAATTATCCAAAATTAACCCTGGACCCATCACTGGCTAGAGGATACAAGTGTGTCCCCAAAACTATGGTAAGGGATCCAGACCCTGTAATTGACAGCCCTTCCATAGCCACAGGAGTAATGCTGAACAGACAAAATCAAGATATGCTCACATTCACCTTCTAAGTATTCTTGATTAGGCATAAAACTAGACGGTATGCCTTTCTTATAGAAAATAAAAATAGAGTATTTTGGTTGACATTACTCCCCACGATGGAAAAACTTGAATAATATGAGACTGAACTCTCATTTTCAGCATATTACAGCTAAAAGAGACTGTAGAAAGTCATCTAGTCCAACCCCCCACATTATATATGAAGAAACAATAAACCAGAGAGGTAAATCATCGGCATAATCCAGAAGGGAGCCAGAACCAAGCCAGAGTGCCTGCTTTCCCAGACTACTGGGCTTTCCCATTTCTCCAATGAGGATAATTAAATGACCATGTCCATAATGACAAGGAACACATAAATATGTGTATTATGTTAAATGGTTTAACTGTTTTTTACATATATCTTAATGTTAAATATCAATTTTTTGTTCATCTCAAGGTGCTAACTACCATGCTTATAAATAATTAATACAATATCAGGTGAAATTGTACTGAATTTTCTAAAACTCATAAAAAATTGATAGTGGGAATACATCTTAAGTTTTCCATGCAAATCAAATACAAAACAACCTGTATGCAATAATCTTTGAAAGATCGTTGAGACTGAAGGCCCTGATACAAAGCAGAGTTGCTAGTCTACACTAAAAACAACAGCACAGGCTGGGGATGTACTCAGTGGTAGGACATGTGCCTAAGAAACACCAGCAAAATTATTGTTAAACAGCCACTGTATTGTTTATAAGTCATACATCAAAAGCAGTAAACAATAAAAAGAAAGAAAACTGCCACAAAAGTTCAAAGGAGGGCAGCTCAGCTGACCAAGGCCAGGGAAGTAAACCTTATCATTTAGGTCACTATATTTGATTCATTCCAGTTTGCTTATTAATGCATTGCTCCTTGCGGCCCCTCTCAGCTTACTTGACAACCAAGAAATTAGAGCTGCACAGAGGCAGAGTGCTATCTAGCAGCTCTTGTCCGGTTCTGCAGTTCTGGTTACTCACGGTGTCTGGGGGTTTCAGTGCCATGCCAGCTGTGATGATTAGTTTTATGTGTCCACTTGACTGAACTAAGGGACCCCATAGCTGGTGAAATGTTATTTCTGGGTGTGTGTGTGTGTGTGTGTGTGTGTGTGTGAGCATGTTTTTGGAAGAGGTTAGCATTTGGATCAGTAGACTGAATAAAGAAAATCCAAGCTGGGCGTGGTGGTGCACACCTATAATCCCAGTACTTGGGAGGCTGAGGGGAGGATCATAGGTTAGAGGCCAACCTCAGCAACTTAGCAAGACCCTATTTCAAAATAAAAAAAAATTTAAAAGGCTGGGGGTGTAGCTCAGAGGCAGAATGCCTCTGGAGTCAATCCCCAGTACAAAAAAAAAAAAATGATCCACTCTTACCAAGTTGGCACACATCATCTTGATCCATTGGAGTCCCAAATGGAATAAAAAAAAAGCAGAGGAAGGGCAAATTCTGTCACTCGAGCTGGGCCACCTATCTTCTCCTCAGAGCCCCTGGTGCTCAGGCCTTCAGCGTGTAGAATGTAGACCAGTGCCCTCCTCCCATGTCCCTGCTGAGGCCTTCAGGCGCAAGCTGAATTACATCACGGGCTTTCTCGGGTCTCCAGCTGCAGATGGCACATCACTAGACTCCGCAGCCTCCATCGTCACATGAGCCAAGGCCCATAGTAAATCTGCTCTTACCTCTGTATTCTGTTTCTCTGAAAAACTGGATCTGGTATATTAATACTGACTAAACTTGCCAGTTAATAAATATTTTGAAGATCACTCTTGTATACAGGCATCTTTAAAATATCAAGAGCAGTTAGGCATGATGGCACACACCTGTAATCGCAATACTTGGGAGGCTGAGACAGGAAGATTGTAGGTTCAAGACCAGCCTCATAAACTTCCTGAGACTCTCAGCAATGTAGTGAGACCCTGTTTCAATACAAAATAAATAAATAAATAAAAAGGGCTTGGGGTGTAGCTCAGAGGTAGAAAGCCCCTGGGTTCAATCCCTATCACCATAAAAAAAAAAGATGATGAACTTTGAAGAATGGAAGCAAAGAACACCCTGGCCTTTAACAAAATTTGGACTTTGTCTCCTATTTTCCATTCCCAAGGGGCCTCTTCAGTGTTCCTCCTCATACCCTGTAGTATCAAGCTTTTTTGCCTCCCTGCCCCCATAAACACTGTCACAGAAAAAAAAAAAAGGTTAGCCAGAAAAATGCATAAATAACTGGTAGCAATTAATAGCTCAGTTTCCAGGGTGGCCCACTTTTTAGCAAGGGGCAAAAAAATGCTACAATAAGTTATTTATTGAATAAAGATACCTACTGAATAAAGAATCAATCAGCTGGGAAGGCTGAAACAGGAGGATTGCAGGTTCAAGGACAACCTCAGCAACGTAGTGAGACTCTCAGCAACCTAGAAAGACCCTGTTTCAAAACAAAAAAATAAAAAGGGCTGGGGTGTAGCTCAGAAGCATAATGCCCCTGGGTTCAATCCCCAGTACCATAGATACACACACACACACACACACACACACACACACACACACACATTTCTAACAACCTGTCAGAATATGCCAAAATGAAAGGAAAATATACATGGCTAATTTCCTTCACATGTTTTCTGGCAATGAAACTACACTTAGAAAACCTAGGCCCTAGAGGAAGGCTTCGCTTATCTGGCTCCCTAATTCAAGAATAACTCTTTGGTAACATGGCCAGAATAACTACAAAATTTGTGTCCTGTATTTGCTGTTTTTCCAGGTTCTCAGTCCAATTTTGTAATGCTTGAGCATCATTTGCCAGAAATGCTTTTAATAGCAGTCTGTTCTGTGTGACTCACAAACAAGAGCAAAACTAGGCCAGGGCCACTAGCGTTGCATCGGGACATGAGCTGTAGAAAAAATCCTGTGTCCATGTCAGGGGAGGGCACAAAGAGGGGTGGCTGACTGGAGGCTAAGGCCCGGGACCTTGGCTTGCATGGGTGATAGAACAGGACATAGAGGCTACAAAAGACTCCAACTTTCCTTTGTGCAAGGCCAGAGTACTCTCCAGAGGAGAGCATGAGCAATTTTACAGCTCCTTGGGTACCTTTTGAAGTCCCCATCACAATACCCAAGAAAACTACCATTATAAAATATCACCGCTACCCCTAGCATTGCTCTCTGACTCCCTTGTCCTGCCTAGTATTCTTGGTTAGCACTCCTCCTCTCTTATGTGTTCATTGTCGATCTTCCCATAACAAAATAAACTCCTGTTCTATACTCAGTGCTTAGATTATACTAAGCACTTGGTAAACACTTGGGTCAAAATGAACAGAAAGCGCATACCAATGACACTGAGACAGTGTCCTTTAATCTTGGATATTATCATACCACCAAATATAAAGCAAACAGCTTCTTACAAAACTAAACTTATTCTCACCGTAGGCTCCAGAAATCACACTCCTTGACGTTCACTCAAAGGTGCTGAGAACTTTTATCCACACAAAAATTTGCACGTGGATGTTTATAGCAGCTTTATAATTGGTAAAACTTGAAAGCAACCAAGTCCTTCAGTAGGTGAATAGATAAACGATGATACAGCTAGACAATGGAATATTATTTAGCACTAAAAAGAAATGAGTAGTAGGCGTGGTGGCACACACTTGTAATTCCAGTACTTGGGAGGCTGAGACCAGAGAATCACAGGTTCTCTGCCAGTCTCAGCAATTTGTGAGGCCCTCCGCAACTTAGTGAGTCCATGTTTCAAAATAAAGAATAAAATAGGGCCGGGGGTGTAGCTCAGAGGCAGAATGCCCCTGGGTTCCATCCCCAGAACCACAACAATTTAAAATAAAGAATAAAGAAATGAGTTATCGAGCCATAAAAAGACATGGGGGAATCTTAAATGCATATCACTAAATAAAAGAAGCCAATTTGGAAACGCTATGATTCCAACTACATGGCATTCTGCAAAAGGCTAACTATGTGTAGGTAGTAAAATGATGGGGAAGGGATGAATTGATAGAGCACAGAGCATTTTTAGGGCAGTGAAACTAATCTATATGATACTATAATGGTAGATACATGACATTATACATTTATGCAAACCCATAAATGTATACCACCAAGAGTGAACCCTAATGCAAACTATGGTCTTTGGATGATAATGATGTGTCAAATTAGGTTCATCCATTGTAACAAATGTACCATATTTGGTGGGAGATGTTGATAATAGGGGAAGCTATGCACTGTAAGGATAGGATCTGAGAAATCTCTGTACCTTCCTCTCAATTTTTCTGTGAGCCTAACTCTCTCTCTCTCTCTCTCTCTCTCTCTCTCTCTCTCTCTTTGTGTGTGTGTGTGTGTGTGTGTGTGTGTGTGTGTGTGTGTGTGTGTGTATTACTGGGGATTGAACCCAGGGGCATTTTACCTCTGAGCTACTGAGAGTCTAAGTTGCTGGCGCTGGCGAAACATTTTTAAAGTAAGGCAACCTCTTTTCAACTATCACCAAAGAGCTGCAGCTTTGCTCAGTCAACCCGCTGCTTCTTTTTATTTACTTCTCAGGGCTGGCCTGAAGGAGGCTGTCTAGGAGCCCATCTTTACCACTCACACTGCTACTCCCAACATGATCTCTACCCTGAAATAAGATTTTCTTTTGTTTAATACATATCATACTTCTTTACTCATCTCCAACTCCTTTCAAGACTAAAGAGGAAAAGAAAAGGGTGAGAACAGAGACCAGCTCCAACAGCAAAGGTGCTGCTTGACTCCGCAGTCATTCTCACCTCACATCAAATGGATGGCTCCGTAGTTACCCCATGGATAGCACTGGTCACACCATTCTTATCAGACCTAGAATGAATTATATTAGTGGGGGGAAACTTGACCCCAGAATGTCCAGATGTCCCATTTCTGGAGTATTTTAAGTTTCCCCCACAAGCTTTAATTTCCTGTCTTCTCAAGTACAGGTGTTGTTTGTTCTACATTAAGGCCTACGAGGGGCCATGTGGCTCTGATGTATTAAGACTGTATGTCTGGAAGTGACACCAGAAAGTCAAAAACCAGCCTCAGCTGAATAAGTAGAGGCCAGGCCAGTATACTATGGATATCAGGATGGGTCCATCTGAATGCAGTCTATCAGGTTTCCATTTTAAATTCACATTCTCTACCTGAGTCAAATGTCATCATAGAGCTAATTTGTGAACCTTGATAAAGTTTGGACAATAAGATCTTCAAAAACATGATTTCAATGGGATCGTTTTATATGTTAACTTTGAAAATGTCAACAGCAGGGGCCAAGTGGAGGCACTTAGGAGGTCTATGCATTTGCCATTTCAAAGGCTTAGCTGTCAGTATAAGGGTGGGGGGCAGCCTGCTGTGCTCTACGTTCTATATAAACATTTCCAGAAATATTTAGCAGATAATAGGGCTCCCACTGGGGCTGTGTGTTCAAAGGCACCATGTTGAGCCACCTACCATGAAAGAGGTGGATGCCAACCCTGAGAGTGTTCTGGTTTTCAGATTGGGTTCTTGCTTCTTCTATAGGATTTCCAAATACACAAAGCCAAGGGAAACCGCAGAAGCTCATCTTAAAGGGAAAGTGCTTACCACTTGCCAGAAGAAAATAACATAATGGTCAATGGCTGAACAATATTCAATAGCCTTCCATCGTGCAGCAGGTCTGTGAAACAGTCTGACAACTTGAGAATTGAGGGCCAGAATTCACTGCTTGCCAGACTAACACCCATCAATTTGAAAAGCTCTGAAATCCTTCTTGACTTTATGCAAGAAAACCAGTTACAGTTAAAGTGATAGTAACCTTTTTTCTCCTACACTTTAGAGCTGAAGACATTAGTTATTAGCTCTGAATATGACCCAAGATTATAAAGTAAACAGGCAAGCCGGGCGTGGTGGCGCACGCTTGTAATCCCAGTACTTTGGGAGGCGGAGACCGGAGGATCCGGGTTCGCGGCCAGCCTCAGCGCGCATGCGCGCGCACGATCGATCGATGGATAAATCGATCGGTCTATCCCTCTCTGTCCCTCTCTCTCTCTGTCCCTCTCTCTCTCTCTCTCTCTCTCTCTCTCCCTCTCTCTCTCTCTCTCTCTACCTAGTGAGGCCCTCCACAACTTCGTGAGACCCGGTTTCAAAAATAAAGCATTAAAAAATAGGGCCAGGGGTGTAGCGCGGAGGTAGTACGCCCCTGCGTTCAATCCCCGGTACCGCAAAAAAAAAATAAATAAATAAAAAATAAAGTAAACAGGCAAAATGAAAATATAATCATTCTGATTGATTGTATGAAAAGGAAGATAGCATTTAGATGTTTATCCTCTTCAAACTCTCTAAAGAATGAAAAGGGCACATGCACACAAATTCTATTGTGTTTTGTAAATAATAATAATGAAAACATTTTATAGGTTGGTATATATATATATATACACACACACACTCCACAAACTTTTCTGACTGCCTACAATGTTGAGCAATATCTGAATATTGAGGATTTTTAAATGCCTGAGATCAGAATCCTGTCATGAAGAAGCTTGCAAACTAGTTTAAGAGAAAGGTGTGTGCATGAAAAATTAATAGCCAGTGTGATAAATGCTATTGATAGGCTAAATAAACGTGCTGTAGGGTGGAGCCAGAGAAGGGAGCTGCCTTCCAATACTACAGGAAAACACTGGAAGTGTGCAATAGGCTTTATTACACTAGTCAAAACCCACACCCAAGACCAGGGAAGGTAAATATCCTTTTCACTCTGCAATTACAATAGCAACAGAAATGTTTCCTACTGTGAAAACTCTTCAAACATATTTTTGTTTCTTTTTTTTTTTTGGAGGTGAAATTTTTTTTTGCTTCCCATCTCCCATGAAACCTGGAATACCACTTTTTAGTCCCCTTTGAAAGAAAGCCTTTCAAAATGCGAGTGTTCAATCTGAGAAACCACCTGGGTCTGGGTGTGGGGGCAATTTCCTGCTGGAAAGTCGCCTCCTTCGCTTGCCTTTTACTGCCCTCTAGTGGCAATATACTGTTATGGCATAAAAAGCCTACACATTAAAACATACACTGGGAATCCTCTGAAATGTGGTAAGTGAATTCCATCACGCAACTTCCTTTCTTCTGCCTACATACTTTTTTCACTCTTTTTTATGTAAATGTCAGCACAAACTTGGATCCAATACAAGCTCATAATATAGAATATACCCCTCCACGCAGAGAAGTGCAAATAAGAAAAAATATCAGCCAGGCATAGTAATGCATGCCTGTAATACCAGTACTCGGGAGTCTGAAACAGGAGGATCCTAGGTTAAAGACCAGCGTCAGCAACTTAGCAAGACTCTCAGAAACCTAGTGAGACCCTATTTCAAAACAAAAAATCTAAGGACTGGGGATGTAGCTCAGAGGTAGAATGACCCTGGGCTCAATCTCTAGTACAAGGAAGGGAGAGAGGAGAGAGAGAAAGAAAGATAGGTCCCTTATAATGTAGTTTTAAAAAATCTGATTTCATAATTATCTTAGATAACACGTGGACCTCAATGACAATTATTAGAGCAAGGCATCCCATGAGATCCCAGCCAGAAATTATACTAGAAAAGAATCTTTCTTTTTTATACATCGTCCTTCTCAAACAACTAATTTCCCTACCCATCCTTATCTCACCCTGAAGAAAATTACATTCAGCCCAAGTTTCAGTTGGGAAGTTTATTGCTAAACAAAAAAAATGCTCCCTGTGATTTGTGAGGCAATTGGAAGGGGAAAACTCCCTCATCTATACCCACCAGACGCCAACCTCTTTGTTCCTTTGTACCATTTCTCCTGAACTGCTTTCCATAAAGAAGAAATAAACTTGATCTATAAAGGCGTTAATAGATTTGATTACATTTGTATGGCAAATGGCTGGCCCATTGTGTCAGGGAGGATGCTCTAAATGTTCATGCAGGGGCTGCTCAGCAGATTGGAAGCTGAGACAGGACTATGATGAAGATCTCAGCGCCAAGTGTTTGAACGATAACATTTGGAACCTGAAAATAGATAGGACTCTCAAAATAATGATAATTAATACAATAATTTAAACCAACTGCAGGGGGAAAAAGGAGGAATGTGTGTAAGAATCATGGATGACCAAAGGATAGAAAATTAAATCTTTAATAATGAGAGTGGGACCACTGTTTCAGGTAACATCAAGCCCCTAGCCTACATCTGCACCCCCCTTTTTTGTACTGAGGATTGAATCCAGGGACATTCTACCTCTAAGCTAGACCCCAGCCCTATTTTATTATTTTTTAACATTTTTAACAGGGTCTCACTAAGTTGCTGAGGCTGACCTTGAACCTGCAATCCTCCTGTCTCAGCCTCCCAAGTACTGAGATTACACCACACCTGGCTACCTCTGCAACTTTCAAAATGCAAAACAGCACCTATCAAATTCTATAGATATCTCTCAATCTCTCCATCTTCGCCCTCCTTCCACTTGGTTGTACTTTATGCATGTTCTTAGTCTAGCAATTCCATAATCCAGAAGGGGTCCCCACATAGAATGTGGTTTTTACAACTCAGGATATCCTAGAACCAGCAAAGAAGTGCTACACTGTGAGTCCAATAGGAATTAAATCAAGACTTAAGAGATGTTTTTGCCCCCAGGAATGTTGTTATCCAAAAAACAACAGCTGATGGCACAGGTATAATGACCTTCTCTTTAAGGTCAGGCATAGTCCTGTTTAGATTTTTAACAGATTGTGTAGATATAGAGACAAATGTTCCCAAATATGTGCCAGATAATCTCTATAAGTATAGGGGTACAGCAATTTTAGCCCAGAAGTAGTTTTTAAATAATTAAAAACCCACTGAAGGTGCAGCAGTTTTGATCCCCCAAAGGAATGACTGCATTATAGCTAACAGTGTTTGCAAGGCAAACCAGGAGCCTTTGCAAAAAGAGCTTGGGTCCCAGAGTCACTCCACCTTTGTAAAATGATTGAGTAACTATTATTCATTACATTGTAAGGAAGGCAGTTTGGTGAAGGGCTGAGAAAGTAAGAGACCTCTCCGATTCTTTTTTTTTAATTGTGTGAATTCAGAGTGCTGCAAAAGAAGGCAAGACACTCACGTGTCATTTGTTTCTTTTTTGGCTTTGGAGGCACAGAATGTGACATAGTCTCTTCCACCCTAACAGTCAGTCCCTCCTCTTACATTTTCATTGTCTATATACTCAATGCTGAGAACTCAGGTCGTCACTCAGCTCCATTCACTGTTGGATCACCCAATAGTTAGACTAAGAATACACTTAGAGTCTGTTATGGTCTGAAGGTTTGATCCCTCCAAAGTTCATATGCTGAAATTCTAACCCCCAAGGTGATGGTATTAGAGGTGTAGACTTTGGGAGGTGATTGTTTCATAAGGGCAGAGCCCCCATGAGTGGGATTAGTGTCCTTATGAAAGAAGTCTCAGGAAGACTCCTTACCCCTTCCATCCTGTGAGGCCATAGCAAGACCGTGCCGTGCTGTGTGTGAGCCAGAAAGTGGGTCCTTAAACACCAAATCTGCTCTGATCTTTGGCTTACCAGCCTCCAGAATTGTGAAAATAAGTATTGCTTATCAGTAACCCAGCGTATGGTATTTTGTTATAGCAGCCCAAATGAACTAAGACAAAACCCAAGCAAAACAAAAACACCAAAGGCAGGAGGGAAGAAAGACAGTGAGAGATTTTTATAGAATTTGATATGTGATATTTCAAAATAAGAAACATTAGCATTATCATGAGGAAAATATAACATTTGTATACTTATTGTACTACTATCATTGTATTGTCATCAGCAATCCGCCTAGGGCTGCAACCCAGCCCCATAGTGAACTGGCTATATTTCCTCATCTATAAAATTGTCAGAAAAAAATAGTTCCTATATCATAGGCTTGCTATGAGAAGTAAATGCACTAATGTTTATGGAACATATACCAGTATTTAGCATATAATAACTGCTGTGTGCAAGTTTGCTATTACTATTATTCTACAATTTTTACTTTTTGTTACATAGGTAGGAAGGGGAGTTCCGAGACCACCAACACCTTGCATTGCTCAGGACTCTAAAGCCGTCCACCTGCCTCACCCCTGGATAATGACAGAATGCTGATTGTACACATAAGCCGTGCTTTCTTAAAACCCATTTAGATCAAAGGAGAAATTGTTAAGGTCACTAGGATTTTATGACTTTAACATCTTGTTGCCTATCTTGACTCGAAGGCAAAGCCATACACTTGAATGGGATAATAACTGATATCCATAGGACAGATAGAAATTTCACATTGGATCATACTTCTGGGTATCTGCTGAAATCTCTAAGAGATTCCAAAAATTCGAATGCCTCATCCTTGCCAAGATTTCTCACATCGGATAATTTGACAAATAAAACAAAGAAATGGCAGGAGAAAATCAAAATACCACCTTGAATACCAAATGGAAGGCAACTTGGAAGGTGTGACTAGGATCAGAAATAAAACTCATTAATCCAGGTGAAGTGGATTAATCAGGTATAAAATCTCACTTTTGGGAGGTAAGGCAGGAGGATCACAGATTTGAGGCCAAATCAGAAATTCAATGAGACCCCATTTCAAATTTTAAAAAAGGGGGCTAGGGGTATAGCTCTGAGGTAGAATGCCCCTGGGTTCAATCCCCAATACAAGGAAAGAAGAC